>VWZT01005961.1:309698-360501 GCA_013397055.1 Pachycephala philippinensis | reverse complement strand
CAGGGAAGTGATGCTTCCCCTGTGCTCGGCACCTCGAGTGCTGCGTCCGGTTCTGGGCTCAAGTCAGGAAGGGCATTGAGGGGCTGGAGCGGGTCCAGAGAACGGAATGGAGCTGGGGAAGGGTCTGGAGCACAACTCCTGTGAGGAGCGGCCGAGAGAGCTGGGGGTCTTCAGTGTGGAGAAAAGGAAGCTCAGGGGACACATTATCACTCTCGAAAAGTCCCTCCTGACAGGAGGAGTGGCCGACGGAGCGGGGGTTGTTCAGTCTGGAGAAAAGGAAGCCCAGGGGACACATTATCACTCTCGAAAAGTCCCTCCTGACAGGAGGGTGTAGCCAGGTGCACATCGGCCTCTTCTCCCAGGCAATAAATGACAGGACAAGATGACAGTCTTAAACTGTGACGGGGAAGTTTAGGTTGGACATCAGGAAGAATTTCTTCACCGAAGGGTGATTACATTGGAATGGGCTTCCCCAGAGAGGTGGTGGAGTCACCATCCCTGGAGGTGTTTAAGGAAAGACTGGACGGGCACTCAGTGCCACAGTCAGTTGACAAGGTGGTGTTGGGTCACAGGTTGGACTCGATGATCTCAGAGGACTTTTCCAACCTAATTGATTCTGTGATGCTCCTGCTGGGCTTTGTCCAAATGTAGTGCCCTGCCCTTTGGAGTGGCCTGGACAGGGATCTGTGCTGTGCGTCAGGAGACACTTATGTCAGAGAGAACAGTGCTGTCACTAAAGCTGTTTCACTCTATTCCCCCCCAAATCACACCCTGATGGCTACATTTCTGCCCAGCCCCCTAATACAACAAAAAGGGGAATTATTAATGTGGCCCTGACAGGGTTTGTGTTCAAAATCACTCCATTTGTCTGCTTTAAGGCTGAACAACTTGCTCCTGTGTTCAGTGTCAGTTCATTTCTCATTCACACCTGAACCCATCAACCCAGAGTGCTCAGAGATTTTACAGTGTTAGTTATTCTTTACAAAACAGGCCCAGTGGATCTCTAGTAGTAATACATCCAGAACCACGTCCCACCTTTGGTGGTCCAAGTGTTCAGATCTGTGCTCCCCTCAGATGACAGTGCTCCATGACAGCACAGATATGGCCATCTCCAAATTCCCAAACTCTTCCAGCAAGTACAACATTCTGCATAAAAATAAAATCCTAAAAATGGTTAGGGATCCATTTCAGACTGTTTTTGATGCCGAGTACAAACCACAATTCTTGGCTGCAACTGAACATTTTTCAGCTTCCAGGCTGGTACCAAAACCAACTGCAAAGACTCCAAGGAAGTTTTCAGGAGGAACACACTGCTTCTCCAAAGTACGGCAGGAGACACAGTAAAAGAACATCCTCTGCAGTCTCTATCTATGGAGCACTGTGGAAACGAGGAAGATAAAATATTCCAGTAGCAAAACTTTTAATTGCACAACGATTGGTGGGTTTAAAACTTTAAAACATGAAAAATTAGCATAAGAAGTTTCAGTTCTGACTGAACACCTGCCACATAAACCATTGGCTCCAGATTGTAAGGAGAGGTGCTAATACACAACCTCTAATACCCATGTCCAGCGAGTGTCCCTGGGAACACCAGACAGGCAGATCCAAAACTACTTTACCATGCCAGTCCTCTGTCTTTGGCTTGTTCAAGGTGATTAACCATTATCCAGGCACCCTCAGCAGCAAAACCGCCTGCTGAGTGCTCTTCCAGCCTTCAGGAAGCATCTTTCTTGCGAGAAAAGTAAAAATCTATCCCTCTGTCCTTGTGCTGCGCTGGCGCCTGTGCAGGTCCCCTCCTGCCCCTGGGATGGGGACTTCCTCCCTGTGACAAATGACAGAGGAACAGAGAGATATTTACTGATGCTGCAGAGTGAATCTGGTCACAAAGCAGTGCTGACATGCAGGAAGAACGTGTAGGTGGAACTTCTGCCTCCCAAGTTCACTCAAAAAGGCAAGGCGGCCTGACAGGCACTGATGTAGGCTGGGATTTGGGAAACCAGGGTTTCTGGTAAGGTGAGCTGGGAAAGTTGATCAAAATTGAACTTTTGCCTAATGGAGAAGATTTTTGGCTTCAAGTTTCATCACTGCCTCAAACCAGTGTCTCACCAAGGGGCTCCTGCACAAAGTCCTTTCTCTGAACCCAGGAGGCTGGTAATCCAGGCCCTCCAACAGCATGGATGAAGCAGAAGGCTTTGTTTCCACAAAACTTTCCACTCATGGCAAAGGAATCTGGCCTAAAAATTTCGTACTGCACCTTGGGATTAAAACCTGAAATGGGGACATGCTTCATTCTTCACTGACTTGGTACAACACCTAAATCTGAGCCTCCACAAAATATCTTCACTCAGGAGGAGGCAGGGAGGATGCATGGGAGAAAGGCAAAATGCTGAACACTCCTTGTAATACACAACCACTGGTTACATCCACTTCCTTCCATGCCCATCTCCTCCAAGAGCAGCATCCCAGGCAGCAGATAAAAGCCTTGACATGTTGCAGGATCAACATCTCATTCTGCCCCCATTCTAAAGGGGAGATACACCCAAACAGCAAAGTGCAAGGAGTAGTCCTCATATCTACAGCTCTTGCTGACTCCAGTTTGGATGCACTCAAACACAGCAGGAAGTTGGTTGCTTTTACTTCCACCCCCTGAACAGAGAGGACAGGGGGATGGCTCCCTTCTGTCCACCTGCATCAGGGGGTGGTCAGGCCAGTGGGGGCCTTGGAGAAACCCCATCTGTCTGGTGGGGCTGCCAGGGCAGGGAAGGATGCCCTGAAGGACATGCTGTGGCTAAGCCCTGCTGACTGTACAAGGGACAGAGAAGCAGCCAAAATTTACCTCCTTCACCACAGTGGGTAGGACAGACAGACCTAAATAACCCTGGCTGCACAGTCCCTGCTGTGATGTAATGTGAGCTTGCATTAAAACAACTTTTTTCTCTTTACACCTGAGAAAGAAGAGCAGAACTCACAGAGACTGAGGCAGAGCAGCCCCCTGGAGCCCTCCCACCCCATCCCAGCCTTCCCAGTACTCACAGGCCTCTGGTGGATGTGTCGGCTCCACTCTGGGGCTGTCACCACTGGCCATGGGTAGGTCTCGCCTAGAGTTACTCCTGCCTGGGAGAGAGCAGCACTGCTCAGTGCCCAGGGGGTGTGGGTGTCTGCTCCCTTTATGCCCTGCAGTTCTGGCACCCACAGCCGGACGTAATCTCCCTGCAAACAGAACCAATGGGACAGGATCCACTCAGTAACAATGTGTAAGTGCTTCCCAGCAAGGCTCTTTCTCAGTGGGAAAGAGAGGAGCTGGATTTCCAGGTAGAGAAGCTGGTGTTGTGCAGCATCAGTTATCTCTGACAAGCTTTAGCCCCTCCTGCTAAACCCTCTACCCAGAATTAGTGCCTAAAGAGAGAACTGGACGCTGGAGTTCTTCTCCCAGACTCACTCTGCAAGCAGAGGAGGGAGGCAGAAGTGAATTTGCAGCACTTTTCACCTGTCCTGTTTAGGACATCCTGAAATGAAGTCACTCCCAAGAAGTTTCCAGTGACTGAAGGAAATTAGAATGACTAGCTCAGCTGCACACTCTTGTGTTCCTGAATCTCTCCTATTAACTCTACTGCTGTGTCCTCTACTAGAGCTAATTTCTGATTTCTTGTTAAATCCTGCCAGCTACAGTGCCAAAAGGCAACAGCACAGCCTGATGTGAAACTAAGGAGTAGTGTGGAAACAGGTAATCCAGTATGTGAATACTGGCTAAGCACATGGAAAGGGGAATTTTTCTGCTCCCACCATTTAAGAGAGAATAGTCAGAGGAGTCACAGGTTTCATCTACCCTTCAGCATTTCTCAAGGAGCAGTTCTGTCTCTCTGGTAACTCCTGAGTTCTCCAAGAAGCTGCTCCGTGCTCAGGGAAGTATTTGTGTGAGGTCCTGATGGGATGTGGCTGTGACTTGGAAGAAATGGCGTTGAAACACTAAACACACTGACCAGGGAGGGAGTGGGGAGCTCCAGCCTCCCTGGGGACAGCAGCAGGTTGTTAAAACCACATCTTCCAGTACACAACGAGGAACCTGCCTGATTCTTGGCCAGGACACACAAGAACTGGTTTTCTATCCACACAGCACATTGATCTCCTCTGCTGCCTGAAAACGCCATGAGTCCTTCACTCAGTCATTCTTGTAAAACAGCCAAACAAGACTGACGTTCCCAGCGGTGCCAAGAGGCAATTAGGACTCAGACACGCGAGGGGTCAGCAGAAAGGAATGGATTGATTGATTGATTTATTTATTTAATAAAAGACAGGTTTTTATGTGTTTAGTTCTTTTAGTGTTTTCCTAAAAGGCAAGAGGTATTGGACCTCTAACTAACTACCTACCAGTGTGATTGGTCAATTCACACATCATTCATTTCTCTAGTCAGTATCACAACAATTCTGATTATAAACGCAGGTGCAAGATTAGCAAAGTCTGTTTACAGAAAACCTTATCATGTTTTGCACAGTTTTGCATGAGAAAGAACAGAGCTCTCACAAACTGCTGCTGAGAGCTGAAAACTTCTCCGCTAAAGCTTTTTAGCATCCATACAAGACTTACGTTCCCATCGTAATCCAGGCCTTGCTTGATCATGTTAAACTTCCTGTTGTCCCGTGGGTCGTTGCCAATGCCAGCGCTGTATAACCAGTTACCATAATTGCTGCAAACATCGTAATCCACCTTAAGAACAGAGGGAGAAAACAGTCAGAAGAGCTGGGCTGGCCCTTGGTGAATCTTCTCATCCATCCTTTAGCTCAAGGGGAAAATTCCTTGAATGGGATTCACTCCAGCCAGACTGGGGTGGTCAGAGCTCTCCACTGTAGGTACAGGCATCTGGCTCAGAAAACGACCTGCATGGCTGCTTTTTACAGCTGGGATCAGCTTCCCAGGCTACTTTACTTCACAATACTTAGGTCAGTGAGATAGATAAAAGTCCAACCAAACTCTCTTTCTCAGTTTCCTTCTTTTTAAAAGGAAAATCCTTTTCTTTCTGCCATCATCTGGCAGACTTCACAAGTAGACCTAGCATTTGAATGCTCACATTCCAAAAAGAAGTATTCAAATGTGAGAGAAAATCCTTCCTGACCAGTTACCCAGACACCAGGGGAACTGGCAAAATAATTACTGCAGATCCTTCTAGGCAGTTTGGAGAGAAGTCTAACTCAGGCTGGGCAGAAAAACTACACAGTGTATAGGAAGATGCTAACAATACAAACTCTGCAGTTTTCTCCCATTGTCAAGTTATTCCTCATCTAAACAAATAAAAAGCTCTCAAGGATGCTTATATAAAATGGAGCAGGGCTTTTGGAACAGGCAAAATGAGAGCAGAACATGATCCCATCTGAGTGCTCTTCAGCTGGGCAGGGTGGCTTAAATTCAACACCAAAAATTTTCCAGTTGTAGGACAATTCAAATCCAGCTCAGGAGCGGAGTGGAAGTGATAGCAAGGAAGGTGTGGGATCTCTGGGCATTCCTAGGGGTGTCTGTGCTGCAAAAGCAGCAGCTGTGGCAGAAAGAGCGGTTTCAGTGCTGTTCTCTTCTCCCCTTACTGCAGCCACAGCAGCAACCACTCCACACAGAGATGTTTCCAAGACCTCAGCCACTCCTTGGAGTGAGGAGCTCAATGCACCAGGATGGCAGAAGGCTCAAGGAACGGGCTCTGTCAAGCTGCCCTTTCTCTGCAGAGCCAGCGAGTGCCGGGGTCAGGGTGAGCAGCAGCCAGCTCTGCTCCCTGTGCACCAGGCTTCCCCTTCCCAGCTCGCTTCCTCCAGCTGCTGAGATAAGGAGGGAAGAAAGATGCCATCGGAGGCCTGATTGTGTGATTAACATGCAGGAAAGCGTGTGTGGGAGGCAAGGGCAAATCCAAGCGGGCCTGGAGGAGGCAGGCTCATTTCCCCCTCAGCCTTGCCCCTTCCTGGCATTCTCTTCTGTTTGTTTCTCTGCCTTTCCTTGGGGCCTGACCCTGTGACTGAAATCAATGAAGTCAGAGCTGAGATATTCTCAGTTCAGCACACCCATGGTCTCTGGCCTTTCCCCTGGCCCCAGCGGGTTGCAGAGAGCTTGTGCCTCAGTCTCCCTGCCTGTCTGGTGTGGATGGCGCACACAAACACTCAGGGAGCCTTTGCTGGCAGTATTGGAGATGGAATAGGCATTGTTTTCCTTTTTTTAGAGGCAAGTGAGACAGTTTCAGTTCTGTACCGGCCTCTCCCCTTCTACAGCCATGTCTTCCCCACCAAGCTGATGTCTCCTGTGTGCTGCTCTGGGGATGCCACCAGGCCGCAGTGACAGAGCTGTGTGACACAAGCTGAAAGGATGGGACAGAAGGGCACAAGGCAGCATGTGCCACACCAA
The DNA here is from genome assembly GCA_013397055.1 of Pachycephala philippinensis. Classification (NCBI taxonomy): domain Eukaryota; kingdom Metazoa; phylum Chordata; class Aves; order Passeriformes; genus Pachycephala; species Pachycephala philippinensis. Next base: position 354,125 of record VWZT01005961.1, on the reverse strand, counting down.
CCTACAGTGGCCATCAGCATCTGGGGCTCTCCGAGGTGAAAGGGCCAGTGCAGAGTGCTAAATCCTGCCTCCAGCAAGGCTGGTAGCATTCATGTCCTTAGGAATAAATGTAGATAACACAGGGAGCATCTTTCTAGTGTGAGACCTTCCAGGCCTTCCTCACTTGTGGAATAGTGAGGCTCTTGCTCTTCTCTGGAAAGGCATCACTGCATGAAGCTCCCAAAACCCCTTTCTGGAGGATCCTGAAGTCCTGCACCGTGGTGTTGTGCAAGCCCACTGCTGCTCACAGCACTGGCATGGGAGAGCACCCAGATTTTCCTCCTGCAGCCAAAGCCATGTCAGAGCCCAGCACCAAGGAAGTTAAAAAAAAAAATTACATTCACAAAAGAAGTCTCTTTTAATTGCAGATAATAGCAAGGCAACTGGGCTTTCTCTGTCCCTCCAGCACTCAGAGTGAGTGGAAAATTTTCTGACTGCCAGGAGCCTCCTGTATCCCACAGATAAGACCTTTAATGTGAGGCTGATGTGAATATTTGGCCTTTTTCAGCCAGTGCCATGAGAATCCATGGGGACTGAGGTCAGAGAAGTGACCCAGCCATTTAACTGAGCTCACACAGCTGCTGATTGATATACGAGAGAGCAACTGGTGCTCCAGTTGGCAGGGAGGCCTGTAACACCCCAGAATGAAGAAGGATGCCTCCAGCCAGGGTGGAGCTCCCTGGAAGCTGATCCAGTTATTGTCCCTACTTGCCTGTGCTTGACTAGATGGCTTCCCTGTCCACAGCCATCAATGCACAGACACTGTGCCAGCACACATTTCTTTTTATGTTCTATTTCTGGGCCGCCCTCCTCCCCAGCCTCTGGGGTGAGCAAATCAGAGCATTGTTAGCATAATTCATGTTTGAAAGTTTTCTCAAGTGCGACGGATCTCTGGCTAAAGCCCTACACAGAGAATCAACTGCAAACTTGTTACTGCAAACTTCCTAGCTACATCTTGGTTGATGGCAGCTTCACTGTGGCAAAATTCCCTTTACTTATGCGAGCTTTGGGAAGTTCATACCCTGCAAAGAGTACATACATGGCCTTGTATCAGCCTGAAAATTACTGATCATCACCTGTACCCTTTCTTATTCATCAGGGCTGTCCTTCTGCCTGTCATTAAACTCCAGGTACACCAAGGGCCCAGTCTCACCAGCAGGTACTCGAACCATTCTGCCCCCATCCTCCAGTCCAGCCCCAGGTCCTTGGTGAGGAAGCTGGCGACGTTCTGCCGCCCTCTGTTCGACATGAAGCCCGTGGCACTCAGCTCCCGCATGTTGGCATCCACAAAAGGAACCCCAGTTTTGCCCTCTGCAGAGACAAAATACAGCACTGGGAAATCAGGATGTTGTTGGGCACTCATAAACCAGCCTGTGGTCATGTATTCACAGCCATTTTCAAGACAGTGCCAATGCACAGTGGCAGGGAGATTTCAGTGTGGTTTAGCTGGAGGGCAGCCACTAAGATCCACTGGAAATTAAATGGCATATCATACTGAAAATTAGGCTGAGGAGAAGCTTTGGCAAGGAAAAAATAAAAGCGGTACAGAAAAATCTCAGACTGGATAAAGAATCGGGTGGGTTGCAGGGAATTTTGCACAGTAAAATAAACATGCACACAATACTGGGATGGGCCAAGAACAGAAAGATTCTTGACAGGTGGCTAACAGAGAGATGTACTGGACAAATCCCCTAGGGTTAGTACCTGAAAAGTAGAGTTTGTCCATTGTTAAGGAAAAGATTAATTGTGCCTGGATGATTTATTTTATCCTGTGTGCAAATGGGTTTATGTGGCATTAACATGAGGAAAGACACAGAGGTGTGTATTGCACTGATTCTGATACTTTAATCTATTAGTCCCTCCAAGTTTTGAGATATTATGCTCATTATTCATGTTACAACAAAGTTATAAAAGCTAAAGAAAAGCCTGTGGGATTACAAAATATGTGATTTAGTCTAAATCTGTTGTAACCTTGTAACCAAAAGCAAACAGAACCAAACATAGCACGCTTGGCAATCTAAGATTGATAAGGAGGGCTGGTCAGCCTCTGTGTGACTAAACAGAAGGGACCAGCAGGTCACAAACACTCCCTCCCGAGCAGGAAAATCCACCTGCAGTGCACCTCACCAAGCAGGGTAGCCCTGTGGGCTGCTCCTGTACAGTCTGGGAAGGGAAGCCACACACATTCATCACTGGTGATGCCAGTTTAAATAAATGCCAGCCCTGACCACGCTGGCAGCTCCCCTGCAGAGACCCGAGTCAGTGCTGGAGCACGTGTGAGCCCCAACAGATCCATGGAAAACAAAACACACCCAGCCAAACCTGTGGTTTCTACTGACCTTTCCAGCAGTCGAAGAGCTGAAAGTCCTTTTTCCAGGGGATCTCTTTACTTTGAAGCCCTGTGGAGGAAAATAATGGCCTGCTGATGAAGAAACACTGACACAGTCAGTTACTCATACCACAACACAGCCAGGGGCGCTCGGTTGACACAAGGCGTGAGGGTGAAGCTCGGCCTCTCAGTGCCATTACAAACAAACCTTCTGCACAGGTTTAGAGGTGATCCACTTCTCCCCTCAAGTGTTGCAAAGGGGTGTCGTTTGCACACAGAGGGTGCTCAAGCCCTGGTGGATTTTGACTATTTGTTTTGCTGGTGTTTGCTTTTTTTCCTTTCTTTTTTAATTAAAAATGACTCAGACCTCACAAGTGGACTGAGATGCACTCTGGCTCACACTGGTATTTTCTTTTTCAGCTTTACTCCAGGACAATGTTTATGAGAAATTCATTTCTGCAGCAGGTACTAAACCCAGAATTACCTGGCAGAAGCCCCAGGTAACAGTTTGCCCCTGCAGTGGGATAGGAACAGATGAGGGGGATGATTCAATGTTTGCAGCATCCACTGGCAATTTCGGCCTTCTGTGCAGTGGAGCAGAGGCAGCAGGGACAGCTCAGCTCTAGCTACAAACATTCAAGATTAGGTCCACCACAGTGTCATCAGAACAGCCACACAGGCCTGGCAGATGTGACACAGGCCCTGAGGGAGACGTGTCCCTCTGCAGCCACAGCTGGATGCCAGGCAGGCTGCCCTGGGGCAGGTAAGGCAGTGCTGCATCACCTGCAGAACTGCTCACCCAGCACAGGCAGCGCCTGCAGAGTCTCCTGACACAGGGACTGGGTGTTTGTGGTTGCACTGAGTGTTCAGACCCCCATTTCACAGGCACACTCCTGTCACTGGGGCTGGAGCTGAATCTCATTCTGGTTCCTATGTAGTGCAGTATCTGGTTTCTTGGGTCAGTTCCTGCTCTGTCCCAGGTCCTCTGGGAAACTTGGGCAAGCCTGAAGCCTGGATTCTACTTAAAGGTGGAATGTCTCTGGAAACAGCATCTTCACTCTCATTGTGCTGCTGTTTCCCACGGACATGTGTCAATAATAATTCCTGTATCTAATCAGATTTGGGGTTCAGTGTCCAGCACTGTGGTGCTGAGGCACTTCTGTGCTAACAGAGAGTCCCCAGCAGCATCCCAGGGTGGTGACACAAGCACTATGAGAAGAGTATTTGTACAACTTAACGCCAACAGCCTCTTCTCATACTTTCCCTGTTGTAAGAGAGTACCTTTCCCCCCTAAATGTGGTGATCCATACACACCTCTTAATGAGAAAATCCTTCTGCCGTACTTCAGGGCCACGAACCGAAAGTAATCCCTCCACAGCAGCTCAAACAGGACCCTGAAACACAAAGCCATCTCTGTATTTCACCGTGGGTCAGACACAATTCCCGAATTGGGATTTTGCTTCCATCCAACCCATCATTAACACCGCGAGGTTCATTCACGGCGAGCAATTTCAGTGACACCAGTTCTTTCCCCAAGCCTACTTACCTGGATTACAGGGAAAGCAAACTCTGCATGAATCACTTGGGAAGCTTTCCTTAGCTCACGTGCAGGAGCAGAGTTTCAGGAAACGTGCTTCTCCTCCGTCCCTGCTGGGATGAAATTGTCCACAGAGCAGGGCGAGGGCCTGATTCAGCTGCACACTTCCGCAGGAACGAGCACATCAGCACATTCCTAAGAGCTTTGCCTTGATTTAAGCAATAACCTTTGCAAGGCACTCTATGACACCTTTCAAAACTGGTTTACAGTGCTCCAGCCCATGAGATCACGTGCTAGGCCCACAGAAGATAGACAGTTTTATATAAAAAGTTTTATATAAAAAGAGCTTCTTATAAAATGATGGCACCTCAGCCTCAGAGACCTGTTTCTACTCTCTGCCATATGGGAAGCACTCTGCTCAGCTGATTTTTAGGCTGACAAGATTCTTCTGGAAAATCTGGTTACTGAACAGAATTAGGGAATCAGTTAGGTTGGAAAAGACCTCTGAGATCATCCAGGCCCATCTATGACAAAACATCACTGTGTCCATGGCACTGAGTCCAGTCTTTCCTTAAACACCTCCAGGGACAGTGACTCCACCACCTCCCTGGGAAGCCCATTGCAATGTCTAATCACCCCCTCTGTGAAGAAAATTCCTCCAAATGTCCAACCTGAACAGGACACTGTCCAAATCCTAAAAAGTAATGTCATAATACTGAGGTTCAGTGAGTCCCTCACAAGCAGACACCATGACCTGTACTTCATGGTACAAATGACTCCTTGGGAGCTTGACAGCTTCATTTTTATAATTACTGAGCACTTTCAAATGCTAAAATCACCATGGCATGCCAGCTGCCAGCAGGCTGGGTGAGAGTTTCATGGAAAACAGGAGTATGTTCATTTCTTGAAATCTTTCCTCTCTTAATTGTCTTTGAAGTAAAAAAACCCCAAACATACACTTCAAGGGTGTTGATATTTTATCTGCCATTTGAATTTTAATGAAACTGAGCATTTTGGCCAGAATGGTTGGCAGTGCTCTCCCTCTTCTTCACCAACCACTGTGCTGTTCGACATGTTGCAAGTGTAACAAACCAAAATGAATATTTAGTTCCAGAGTTTGCACAGACCTTATGGTTTGGGGTTTTTCCCATCCAGGTCTAGTGTTAGACCAGGCTCTAACATGAACCTGTTTCTCTATCAGAGTTCCAGGTTCTGATTCACAGTGTCTGGGCAGATCTGAGCAAGTTCAAGGCCAGCCCAGGGATGGATAAACTGAGTTCAAGCATCCCCAGACTCCCCCAGGAGAACCTGCAGGCAGGACTGCAGGCAGTGGAGAGGTGAGGAGGAGCATGGGTGGCAAGGTGGGATGCATTAAACCCAATTCCCAGTGCCCTCTTCCCCTCTGCTCTGGCGTGGTGGTCATGGCCAGGCAGCTGAGCAAACACGGGGCCACTTGCTGGACTTGTGGCCATGGGACCTTCAAACACCCTGAGATTTGTACAAGTCACACAGTCACTGAGCCTTTTAGGCTCACATCCTTGGTCTGAGAAACCCTTTGGCTTTAATTTGTAAATTATTCTTCCTTCTCACTTAGCCCACAATAACAACACAGAGATGGATGGTGCTGATTTGCTGAGATTGTTTTCAAAAATCATGCACCACGGTTTCCCAGCAATAATAATGACAACTGGCATTCATAATCTTTACTTACAAAGTGCCTAAAGCCCCTGGGTGTCAAAGACAGACTAATAAATCCATACTGAAAGAGAACTACAGTGAAACCCAGAGGAACCAGCCAGCAGGCACAGGAAAAACAAACATTAATTATGAAAAGAGTTAACAAATCACTCTCCTGTGCATGAGATGCCCGGTTCCTTTTCAGAGAAAATAAGCCATGCTGATGGTGCAAAGACATACCAGTATGTGCTCTGATTTGCTGTTCTCTCTCTCTCATACTTCTGGATCTGCTCATAGATGTATCGAGGTGAGATGCAGCCCAGTGCCAGCCTGAAAGCAGAGGAATGATGTCCTGAATGCCATGCAGCACTCACAGCTTGATGTCAGCTCAGAGGGAGGAGAGGGGCAGTTCTGTGTCTAGAGTTGTTGTCTAAAAAGTTTTGCTTGTTTTGCAGTTCTGACCCTGACTTCCTAAATGGCTTTAGTCCTGTAACTTCCCTGCAACTCTTCAAGAGAGAGAATTTTCTCTTCCAAGAATCAAAATCCTCCCCTTCCTGGGGTATGACTGTTATGACTCCCTCCAAGCTATGGAGATAAATCATTTTATGCAAGTTTGACAAGTTTTGCCTAAATGATTTAACAAACCCAGTGCCAAACCCAGAAAAGGATCTCAAATGCCAACCTCTGCACCCCCTGTCCTACCTGTCCTTTTACCACAAACCTCCTTATCATAAAGTCCACGGCTCCTTTTCCTGCAGAACCTCAGTGTCTCATTTGAGCAACCACAGAAGGCAAGTGACTGCTGAAAATCTGAGCCCTGGAAGGAAAACTAGGGAATCAAACCCTGCTCTGGCATTTCAACCCACTGGGCTCCTTCCATTTGTTCCAAATCAGTGCTGTTGCAAGACAGGAAAGAATTTGCAGACTCCAACCCCATCACACAGGGTGATAAAGAACAAATTTTACCTTGATTTTCTAGAAATGCATTTTACTGCCATTTCCACTACAGCTTGTGGAAACACTGGATGTTCTAATGAATTGTGGAAAACAGGAAGAAAGGCCTCAAAGAGTTTTTTCCTTAATTGTTGACCAGCTCTAATGGCCAGTATGAGATGGGAATGACTGGCTGCAACCTGAACTGCTCTGATTTTGATTATGTGACAGAGGAACATTTTGGGGCTGGCAGATCAGGACTGTCTGCCCTGGGCAAATGGCCAGCTTGGAAAAACTCAAGTAGAGGCCACAAATAACAAACTTCCACAGAGCCAGCAGTCCTGGGATCCCAAAGTGCCACCAGATGGAGCCATCCGCTGCAACCATCAAAGCACAAAGCTCGTTGGAAACAAGAAATCCTGACCTGTAACAGCCTCAGAATTTTGGTTCTCATTGCAATTCTGTTGGGAGAATCCAGATGCTCTCAGCTTAGGCCAAACTGGGTTCTGCTGGTGCAGTTCCAGTCTGGAATTAACTCTGCCCCTTCTAGCGCCAGGGACTAAACCCTCTAATGAAAAATCCATATATTTACCCGAACAAAAGATCCTTTCCAACAGGAATAATCAGAAGTGCCTCTTCACCTCACAGAAGGAGAATGGCAGTGGTGTGGGGTGACCTACCCCAGAGTATTCAGAAAACCAGGCTTAGGCTGAGTTCTGCTACAGCCCTTCCAACACACTGAAGCTGTGTTGCTCCCCTGACTTTCCCTTCCCACACAAAGCAGCACAAAGCCAAAGGCAAATGGTGAGTCCCTCCTGCTCCCTGTCCACACTAGTGCTCCCAGCACACTCTCGGCACAGTTCTGCCTCACTGCAGCAGTTCCAGGGAAGTGCAGCCTCAGAGCTGCTCTACCACAACAAAAAGGGCCAAAGGAACCACACCTAGACCCCTACCGATGCCCAGCAGCACTCAGCAGACAGGTATCATCAGTTTGGGAGCAGACAAGGATTTTCCAGTCTCGCAACAAAAATCTTTACCATGGTGCAAATTTGGTTGAGTAATCCATTCCCACCAGCCCATTCCGAGTCTCCTTGTAAGATGCAACAAGGTTCTGTAGGAGCAAAAGAACAAAAGCTTTTAATACTTTACAAGCAACCTGCTAAATGTTTTCTTTCTTTCTGGAGCCAGAGCAATCTGGCAGGGCTGGGCTCCCTCTCATGGCTGCCTGCAAGGATTGCATAGCTGCCCAATTCCTGCCTCCAGCACGCAGGGATTAATCAGGCCAACAGTTTTCATTAGAGCTCTGGGATGTGTGTCGCAAGCTGTGTGCTCCCCATTCAGCCTACAGCACGTTTCTTTCTACAAGCATTGTGCTCCTCCCTGCCCATTCCCATCTGATTCTGGATCAATAACCCACTGAAAAGCACCAGTGGAACTGGCAGCTGGCTCTCTTGTCCATGTGGCTGCTTGTTTGGGGGTTACAGAACCAGTCTGACAGCACCCAACACTGAGCTGCAGGAATCCCGACACCGCTGTTGTTTCTGTGCCCCTCACATTTACAGCAGGATGCAGATCTTCCATGTTCTGAGCATTCCACGGGCAATGCAGCGGACAGAGGGAAGATCAATCTCTCCTTGATCTCCTCTGCTGCCCAGGTTACAAGTGCTAAACTCACTGGGGTAGACAACATTTGCACTGCAAAAAAAGAAGGAACAGGTTTTCCAGCTCTGATTACATTAATGCTTGATCAAGAGCAGAAGCTATGCACACTCACTCATTTTGGCTGGGATGGAGTTAATTTTCTTCATTGTAGTTAATCTGGGGCTGTTTTGGATTTGTGCTGAAAACAGTGCTGATAGCACACCAATGTTTTCCTTACTGCTCAGCAGAGCTCACACAGCCTCAAGGCCTTTTCTGCTTCTCTCCCCACCCCACCCTGAGTAGGCTGGGGGTGCACAAGGATTTGGGAGAGGACACAGCTGGGACAGCTGACCCCAGTTGGCCCGAGGGGTATTCTAGAGCATATGATGTCATGCTCACCATATAAAGCTGGAAGTGAGGATGTTTGGAGTGATGCCATTTGTCTTCCCAAGTAACTGTGATGGAGCCCTGCTTTCCTGGGGATGGCTGAACACCTGCCCACTAGTGGGAAGTGTCAAATGAATCCTTACTTCACTCTGCCTGTGCACGCAGCTTTTGCTTCCCCCATTAAAATGGTCTTTACCTCAACACATGACTTCTCTCACTTTAATCCTTATGAATCTCTCCTCCATCCCACTGGCAGGGACTGAGGGAGCAGCTGCTGTAGGGCTGAGCTGCCTCTTGGGGTTAAACCAGGACAACGCTCCCCCAAAAGCAAAGGAATGCAGGAACACAGCTGAAAGGATGCTCTGGGGCTGTCCCAGTGAGGCACTGGGAACACCACACTTTTAACCCATCTCAGCTGGAGAGGTGCTCCCTCCTTTATCCACAAAGCTGCTTGGGGTCTGACGCCGCTGGAAATCAGCACGTGTCTTTGGAATTCAGACAAGGCAAATTTAAGACAGTTCCTCAAACTAGACCAGAAAGAAGTTCAAAAACTGTCTGACAAAGTGCAAGTCAGCAGGAGCCTCACTCCACCAAAGCAAGGAAACAAATAGTAGCTGTCATTATTGGCTGCAAGTTTTTAAACCAGACTACAGAAACCTCCTGCTATTTATAACTGCGGGCAGAACTTGGGTCGGTTGTTCCTCACCCCAGTTGCAATTCCAGCCCGTCAGGCCACTTTTCGCTCCTCCAAAACAGAGGAACTACATTGCTGATGACGTGGGTAGAGGAGCAAATCAAGGTAAAGCAGCTAAAAATTCTGTCCCAATTCCCAGAAGTTAATGGAAAAAAATACTTCAGAGAGATGGCCAGTAAACTAGGTTCCTAAGTATTTGGCTTACATCCCCCAGTCCCAGATGACTTCTTTTTGGTCTAGTTTGTCTCTCTGAAAAACTGAAATAATGCTAATTCCCTCCTTTGTGAAGTTTTATATGGGAGCTAAGGAAATACTATTAGGAAGTGAAATTGCAGCCTCACCCACTTGCACAGCCATGTGTACAAGGGGGAGGATGTAGGCAAGGAAATGTAAGAGTTACCGTGTCCCAAAAATAATATTGCAGCCTCATTAAAGCCTGGGTCTCTCCTCCACTGCAGGGGAAGGCTGTTCGGGGATCAGTCACGGGATCTGCCACAGAAAACACCAACACCTTGTTACCCCATCTCAAAGGCAGGCAGCTTAAAATCTAGGGATGCTCAGCAGTGGGGATGTCTGCTTTGGGAGCATAAAAGATTGGTCTTCCTTTAAAGGTCTTCCTTTAAAATAAGGGTCACATCAAACATACTAAAACTCACTACGAGGATGTTTCCTACCCAGCTGCAGGGCAGCTCCTCCACACAGGGATTTTACCTTTTGCTGAGTGAACTGAGGCTTAGTTACAGTTTGAAGGGCAACCACTGCCTCTGTGTTTTGGTTCTCAATAAGAGACGTATCATAGAATCATGGAATGACAGAATGGTTTGGGTTGGAAGGGATCTTAAAGACCCTCTAGTTCCACCCCCCTGCCATGGGCAGGGACACCTTCCACTATCCCAGATTGCTCCAAGCCCTGTCCAACCTGGCCTTGGACACCTCCAGGGATGGCACATCCACAGCTTCTCTGGGCACCCTGTGCCAGGGCCTCACCACCCTCACAGGGAAAAATTTCTTCCTCATATCTAATCTAAATCTCTTTCAGTTTGAGGACAAACATCTGGCTAACCCTACAACTAGAGACAGATGCTTCTGCAGCACCTCCCAGACTGAAAGGGCCATGATAATCCAATCATCTTTAGGGACTATATTTCATGTCTCTCTCGAGCACTAGTTGCCTCTGCATCTTTACAAGGAGACACCTTTTCTGTGAGAGAATATAACATGCAGTGCAAGATGTTTGGTTTGTATTAACCATCAGAGCTCAAGTGCAGCCAGTACAGGCACCTGCTCCACCCTGGCTGAACATCTGGAGCAGCAGGAAATCATTTAATTTGTAAACCACATTTTTAAAAACAGACCTAAGTAGGATATTTTTAAGAACAGAATCTAAGCAGGATTTCATTAGAGCAACTTCCAAAAGAAGTTTTCTCACCCTTCTGTCCGAAATCCTCCATTGTAGGGATACTCCCTTCTTGCAGCCCTGGAGCCAGGGGCTTTAGCTGATCTGCCATCCGCAGGGTTGGCCGGACCTTGGCCTGGGATTCCAGCGCCTTTCGGAAGTGGGTGTAGACATCAGGTAACCTGCACAGATGGGAGCAGCCAGCTCACTGCAGGGCGGCTGCCCTGGCCCCTCCACACACCACACACCCCTTCCTCAGGAGGATTAGCATTCCAGGCTGTCCTCTCAGGTTTGTGATGCCTGGTCGTACACTGCCAGGCACAATAGAGGCAGATGCCCCCGGGGATAACAGCCACCAGAAGCTCAGTCCTTTGCCCAATTTCTTTCTGCTTCTGATGCAAATTGTGCCTTTTCAATTTAAGGTGTGCCCTGATGGGGAAATCCATGAGAGCCTGATTTATCTCACCTAACTTCTGATTAATACAGCTGACCTCCGTGTAAAAATCTACATCCTCCTGGTGCTTTTTCAGTCACAGGAGAAAAACAGGCATTTTCATGGCCTGACTCGTCTGCCCTTATTTTATACATTTTCTAGAGAATACCATGAATCACTCAACTTCATCAACTGCACCTCAAGTGAGTACTGAGGGAGCAGTGAAGAGTACACACACAAAGAGGGGGGGTTGGAAGTAAATCATCTTTTAGGTCCCTTCCAACCCAAACCTTTCTATGATTCTATGGAGATGCTCCAGGGGAAGTTAAGGTTGGATATTAGGAAAAGCTTCTTCACAGAAAGGGTGGTCAGGCTGGAATGAGGTGTCCAGGGAAGTGGTGGAGTCACCACGGCCAGAGGGATTTAAAAGATGTGTGGATGTGGCATTGAAGGACATGGTTCAGTACTGGGCTTGGCTTAGTTAATGGTTTGACTTGATGATCTTAGAGGTCTTTTCCAGTGCCTTAATGAATGGTCAAACACACACCTTGGATTTATACATATTGAAACATAAAATAGTGCAGAGGGACGAATGTGCCACTTCCCCTTTATGTGCCTGAGCATGACAGCACTGTTCCATAAGAGCACAAATAGATGGACTAAAAGGTCCTTTCCCTGTGGGACCAGGTGACTGGGAGCCCTCCTGAGTGAGAAACAAATGGGACAGTGGAGGGGTGATACCATGGAGCAGCTCACCTGTCAATAGGCCTGAAGGGAAGATCATCCCGATGGTACAGCGTGGAGCCCCAGAATGTCTGAATCTTCACCCCATGCTGCCCACACACCTGGCACAGCCCCTTCTCCACATCCAGCTCCTCCTGCGTGGCCTAGGGAGGGCAAAAGAGTGAGGCCAGGGCTGCATAAATGCAGCTCCCACATGCACACAGACCCTGGTCCCTGCTCTTGCCCTCCTCACACTTCTCCACATCACCTTTGCCCCATCGAGGATTCCCTCTCAGGGAGTTCCCATCCCAGGAACTACCCAGTTTCCCCAAGGTTAACACCAGCACAACCAAGAAAGGCTCTGAACACACAGGATCTGCATGACCACTTGGTCATGGAAGAAACCTTCACGGCATAATTTTATCTTTTAACCATGTCACTCGAGTATTTCCCTTACCTCTTCATGGAAAACCACAGCGCTGACAGAGCCCAGCTGAGTAATCAGATCACGGACCACATCTTCTGGCTTCCCATTCCTCACAACCAAGGTACTAAAATACAAAATATTGGCCTGAAATAGGTTTGATGTTATTGTTATTTACGTCTACAAAGAGGCCCTCATCCCATCCCAGGCAGGCACTCATGTTCTAGTTTTCTACAAAGCACAGACAGTGTGTGGAAGCAGACAGACAGGATTTGACCAGCCTGCATTTTTTAGGAGCCCCTGAACAGAGTTTGTAAGCCTCTGGGGCTTAGTTTGTGCCAAACACATTTCTGCCACTCTGGATGCCTTAGAAAGGATGACCGGGCACAAAGCCAGGCTGTTACCTAAAAGTGAATCTGTTCATCCTCACAACTAAAGAGATTCCAGAGCTGGCTGATGCATCTTGCCCAAGTTTCCCCGAGAGGTGGTGGGTGCCCCACCCCTGGAAATATTCAAGGTCAGACTGAATGGAGTTCTGAGCCTGACATGGTTGAAGATGTCCCTGCTCATTGCCGGGAGTTGAACTAGAAGGCCTTTAAAGGTCCCTTCCAACCCAAACTTTTCTATGACTCTGTGATCTTTTGCTCCGCTAAGCCAGATAATATCTGGTAATGGATTCTTCAGGCCCTGGTCTATCCCAATTAAGGTCCTAAAGGCATAAGAACTGAGGCATCTCTGAAGACCCCCTTCCCATATAGTAACCTAGAGACTGGGTTTAGTGGGACAGGGCATAAGCAAACGTAACTCTCCAGTCTCAGAAGCCAGGATCCCTGTTGGTCTGTCTCAAGCCAGCTCCCAGGGAAAACTCTCCAGGGACAAGGAAGTCACAGCAGCTACTGTAATTCCCAACATCTCAAAAGTCTGCTGTTCATGTTTCCCACTGTCAGCACTCTGGGCAAAGCACTCAAGGCTGACACTCATCTGGGGTACCTGAGTTCCAGAAAGCAAAACCCACATGGCACAAAGCCTGGATGGCTCTTTGTTCCCCGTGCAGGTGACCACAGCAGGTCACCTGAACAGGGGCTACACAAGGGACCCCACTGTACCTAACAGAAGGGCCAGGGCTCTCTGAAATAAGCCACCACCAGAGCCCAGAGTACCCGACACGATCCGAGTCACAGCACGGGTATGTGTTGAAAAAGAGAAGGAAAACAGAAACACATGTGTTATTTGCACGGTGCTTTCTCAGCTACCTTCCTTTTTTCTTGAGCGTTTCCCTCAGATCCTTCACACTTTCCAGCAGAAACCTGAGCCTGTGGGGCCCGGTCTTCGGGAAGCCGTGGCAGTGCGTGCCCAGGTAGTGCCGCGGGTCGAAGCAGTACAGGGGAATCACGAAATCCGCGTTGTGCTGAGCCCAGTGGAGCACCTGCGAACACAGAGCGGGCCGCGAGAGCTCCCGGGGCAGGATGCAGGGAGAATCCCTCCCCATCCCGCCCAGCAGCGGGGTTATTCCTGTATTCTATACAGAAACCCCCGGCGGTCCCTACCTGGTTGTCGTGGGCGCGCAGGTCGCAGCGCAGCAGGCAGATGGCCGTGCCCGCTGTCCCCGACATGCTCCCTCGCCGTGGCCTGTCCCACCTCGCCCTGCCCGGCCCTGTCCGCCCCCTGCCCGGCCCCTCATCCCGCCCCGCCGGGGAGGAGCCGTCCTGCCTCCGCATCCGCCCCCAGCGCATCCCCGTGGGACGGGCAACCCTGCCCGGCCCTGTCTGGACGGCAGCGGGAGCGGGACCAGGTCGCTTCCCTCGGTGCGGTGTCCCCCCGCGTCTCACCAGAGCCCTGCCCCGGCCGGTCATACTTATTGCTGGGTGTTTTTTTAACCTCTTTGTGTTTTAAAATCTCTTTATCTTTCATTCAGCAGCAGCAGGGAGCGCGGCCCCGTTGTGCCGAGGCTCAGCCACGGGGACAGTGACCCTCTGCAGAGGTCGGGGACACCGAGCCTCCCCCTGCTCTGACAGCGTTGATCGGTGCTTATCCTTTAAACACCAAGGCTGCGGTGTGATGGCCACTAGCACAGGAACCAGCACTGCAGAGAGCTGGTCACCTGCTGACCGACAAAAAGTGAGCTGTAGGTTAGCAATAATTAATGTATTTGGTTGTCAGCACTGACAGAAGTGGCTGAAGTGAAAAGGCTTTGCCCCATCCTATGGCTTCCGTCAGCTGACATTGGACACCAGTGGTCACACATCCCTTACTCACTGAATTGTCCCTCAGGATCCTTTTTTTTTCATTCAGCTACTCTCATAAGAGGAAACCAAGGACAGGAACTGCCTGCCCAAGGAAATAGTGGAGTCACCATCCTTAGGGACACAGCTTAGTGGTGGATGTGGCAGTGCTGGGTTAATGGTTGAGCTCAAGGTCTTTTCCAACTTAAACGATTCTGTGATTCTGTGAAGGGCTTTGTTGATGTGGTCTCCAGCCACCTGCATCCCTTGTGTAACTCCACTGATATTCTGGGATGGGAGCGAATGGAGAAGGGGTTAACACGTTGCAGCAAGGAGCTGGTGATGATTCAGGATCCGGGTTTACAGCAATGACTTGCTGCAGCTCATTTAAGTGCCTGAATTGCTGAAGTGGAGCTTTTGGTGAAGCCACACGGACTCTGACCAGCTGACCAGAGACTAAATGTGGTACCCAAGCCCCAGTGGATCCTGCGGAGTCCTGGCTTCGTGTCCATCTCCTCCAGGCCTGGAGGTGCTCTGCATGCAGCCTGCATCGGCTGGCTGTGGGAAGTGATGTGGTTCCCTGTGTAGCCCACATGACACATCGTCTCCTGACCCCTCCTCTGCGCACCAAGGGCTCCTTTTCCTGGCTCAGCAGCTGCAGCCCATTGAGAACCAGTGACTCATCCCAGAGGGCTCATGTTTGGTAAAAGAAGAGAGGAGCCAAAACTTTGGCTCATGCCCAAGGAAAACACTGCTGTCGGCTTGCAATGCTTAGAAGACAACATGTCTCTTTATCATATTAGAAATAATGAAAAAAACCCCAGTTTATAAATCTTCCCTGTTTGCCTTTGCCTTCATTTGGACCAGGACAAACAGTGCAGTTGGCTTTGCTTTTGTTTGCAGTCAGGCTTCCCCCACAGTGTCTTGGTTGACATTAAGCTGGGCCAAGTCTGGCAATGCTGACATCCTCTTGCAGCTTACTCAGAGCTGCGAGACAGCCACCCACGTGCACTGCGACGCCAAGAGCCTCAGCAAAAGGGTGTGCAGAAAAGGGGTGCCCTGCTGCCCGCAAAAGGTGGATTTCCCATTGGCAAGGAAGGCTGGTTTCTACTAAACACACACCTCTGCAACACAGCATTAAGATTTGAAACTCTTGATATGACAGCGAGGAAAGAAAAGAGGGTTTAACAGCAAGAGAGTCTCTGCCAGCTTTCAATTGGTATTGATATAAAGGGTGTGAGGTGTCCAACGCTGGCAGCAGGAGCAGCACAACAGACTCTGCACCCACTCAGCTGTTGGATGTGGTGATCCAGGCAGCAAGAGCGGGCAGGAAAAACAGATGTCCATAAGGGATGGGCAGTTTGCTCAGGCCCAGAACCCAGATTTGTACCCAGCACTGTACCCTTGTGGCTGGAGGTCTGTTTTATTTCCTTTGCACTCTCGTAGGAGAGTACAAACCCTGTTGCACACTTGAGGCAGTGCTTCCTAAAACAGTGCTGATCACATCCACTCTGGATTCTACCCTGAGAAAAGAGGATAGTTTTTTTTTTTTCACTTATACAGTTGCTTCTCTTCAGATTCGACAAGTACATCTGCCTAGTCCAGTCCCTGCTTCCGTGAGACCTTATGAAATCATCCTCTGAAAATAAGTGTAACAGGGGTGTTTAGGAAAGGCAGTGTGGGCAGGAGTACTTTGTTCTAAAATTAGAAACCAGGAGACCTGGCACTGTGAACTGCAGGCCTGCCAGTCTCCTTGCCTGGATTTTCCATTCAGATGAACACAGTCAATGAGAACAAAAGCTTTCTTTTTTTCCCCACTGACACCTGTCTCTTGACTCCAAGATGGTGTTCCAGCTTTCCATTCCCCCTTTGGGAAGCGGGGAAGCTTTGCCTGCTTGCAATACCAGCAACCTCTATGCCAATATGGAGGGAACAAACTGTCCACTGTCATTTTTGTTCTTTTAAGTATCCTCTAAGAACCAGCTTCTTTCCTGGAGTCCTGAAGTTAGGCAATTCATGGTTCTTGGGAGGAAGCCTGTGAGCTTTGATGAAGTTACAGGGGACCTGTAATAAAAGAATTGGGAATCAATGTGAACAGCAGTATGTGAGCCCTTTGTTTCTCAGAGAAAACCTCCTGGGATACCAGGTCATGGACAGACCCCAACCCCCAAGTCAATAATCATTCAGCAGTCCTTTTCCCCTGGATGCTTTTTGGTGTCTTTTTCACTCATTAAAGCCATTTATGGTCTCTTGTTTATTCCTGGTGTTGAGTGTGACAGTCAGAACTGCTTGTTGTACCCATCCTGGATAACAGAGTCACCACCCCTGCAGTAGGGTCACCTTTCATGGCTTTTGCTGAACAAATCTCTTAGAAACATAGCCAGTTTTGTGACCCCTCTCCTCTCCTCTCCCCTCCTCTCCTCTCCTCTCCTCTCCTCCCCTCCCATGTTCACAAGCACCTGTGCCCAATTTCATTCACGATGTGTACCCACCGTCTTAATTCAGATGGTGTTTCACCTGTCAAAAGCACAAATTGGCCTGAAAATTTTCCTTTTTCATTTCGGAAGCAAATCCCAACTGTTGCTCCTTTCAAGTCTCTGCGAGAGCGACGCCTTTGCGTTTAGCTTGTCATGCATGAAAAGTTTGACATCGTTATTTGATGTTTTACTGATTCTCCCTCTGAGCCCTTCACAGAATCTTGAATCATGTCATCGTTAGCTGGTTTCATAAAAGCATAAAAACTCCAGGATCAACACAGAGTGCAGCTCTGCTCAGAGACAGACCAGAGATTCTGTTGCCAGTCCTGTTGCATCCAAGCGTGTGCTCTAATGGCTCTTTGACTATGACAAGCACACTTTGAGTAGCACGATAAATCCCGTGCACCAAACACCTCTCTCTTTTCATGCATATCTGATACTGCACCTAGATCTATCTTTCAGCTTTTTGAACTGTTAGTAACAGTGACAACCTGCTTTTAATGCCAATTCCTTTCCACAGACAATGCCTTGATGTTTTGACTGCAAAAGGCTTGGCACTCTCTTCCCTGGTGGAAGCAGAAGGACACAGCCCCGCTCCAAGGGTTCAGTTCTCTGCCTGCAGAAATGCAGCCACTCTTTTTACGGGTCAGAGGCTTTTGCCTGGTGTCATTTGTCATTCTGGTTTGGAGGGGTCTTGCCATCAGAGACTGTGCAGGGACTGTCTGGCCTTGGTTCTGCTGTGATCGTCCTTGTAGGAAAACATAGAGACCAACTGCTCTTTGTAGTTCAGCTTGTGACCACTATTCATTAAATCTGTCATTTCCTCTTCTGCCTTTCAGCGGTGTTTCCTCCATCAGGAACCTAATGACCCTCTGCAAGCTCTCATCCACCTACAATTACTGGACCTGTGTGAGCTTTGCCAAGTGGTTTAAATAGTGTTTAGTCTCTGGTGTCAGCTGCTGCTTATGGCTGGCACACACAGGTTTGCCACACGCTCTCACTTGGCTTTTATTATACCCTCAAAATACTGGATCCTGGATAACAGAGTCACAAAGGATCAGACGTGCACCATTGCAACTGAAGTAGCTTAATATCAGTCGAGTGTACTCACATCCTTGGCTGATGGAATTCAACAGAGCTAACCAAGGATTTACTTCAACCCTCAGCTGACAAAAAAGAAGAAAAATCTCTGTTCAAGAGGCTTTTAAAGTGAAAAAAAAGCAGCTGTGGTTTTGTGGTCACAACTAGACCTGGGAACATGATGTCTGTGTTGTGTTCTCCATGCTTCTCCCTGTGTTCTTGGAAGGGATCATTTCAACCCTCTGCCTACAGCAGAATTTCTTCTGCTGTAAAATGGGTGTAACATCACTTCCCTCTTGCACAGGGCAGTTTGAGTGGTGACTGCCTTCATATCAGACACCCAGCTCTAATGGTGCTATTAAAGGCACAGAATATTCTAGAAAATAATATATAGGGAAGGTTACAGTCAAATCATCTTAGATATTTAACATCCAAATGTTCCTGTCCACTGGGTTAAAAATCAATGGTCACCAGGCCATTTCAGACACGCAGGCTGTGACACAAGGACAAGGACTGCAGCTCTGTGTGTCTGCCCAGCTCAGCGGGATGGCTACAGCAGATGTGGGCACTGTCAGGGACAGAGGTCCTGCCAGGGGTGCTCAGGAGCAGCTGTCCTACACACCCTTTTCTTCTTCACATCCCCACTGGACAGAGGGTTCACACTGAGTTTTGTTTAGAGGGGGCAGTACTTCAGCAGACAATGTTTCTGGGAATCATAGACAATGTTTCTGGGAATCATAGACAATGTTTCTGGGAATCATATAAACACTTCGCAGGGTAATCAAAGGAAGTGCCATTCTAAGGTGTCATGTCACATCTATTAGAATTTTCTCTTGGAGACAAACCCCAAAGGGATCACGATCCTGCAGCCATCTCCTCCTTGCCCTGCAGAAAGTGAGGCTTTTTGCTGGAGATGGGAAGAACCAACATTAACCAGGGATGTGAAACACTGGCCTGCAGGCTCCATATGGAGAGCTTAGTGCTGCTCCTGCAGGTGACACTGGCATCATGGTTTGGCCAAGGAGAATGGCAAAGGAATGGAAACCAAAAAAGAGTTGAAAAAAAAAAGACTTCACTCTCTCTGCTCCTCCCCAATTCATATTTACTCTAGTCCCCACCAAACTACACCTAAAATAGCTCTTGTCTGTTGCTATTTAGCCATTTAGGTCGGATCTACCAGCTGCATGAACTTGCCTCTATTGTACTATTGCAGTTGGACTGTTGCCATCCTCCCCCCATGGGTTTTCTACAGATCTATATTTCAAAGTTATGGCTCTCGCAAAGCTCTGCTCTGCTCGTTCAGACAAGCTAAAAAAAAATTAGTCATGTTTCCTCTAGTCCTGCTGCTTTACTAGGCTTCCTATTTGCAATCAAATTATTTTTAATTTTGACCACGTTCCTATTGTTTGCCAGGAAGATAATCATCTTATCTCGCCGCCGGGATATTTCTCTCCTTTCTCATGTAGTTTCAGATGGATTAAATAAATACCCCTTACACAAAGCACACCAAGCTGGGCAAAAGGGCATTTCACCATTGCTGGCTGATCTGAAATGTAGGAAATGTCTCTCTTTTGGGGAAAAAAAAAAAAAGTTTGGAAGGACCCAGACATGCCATAACAGCAGCTGTGTTAATTGTACACACTCAGTTAATTTTTATCCATCTCAGAGTGGCTTTATGGAAATGTGTGGGTGAAGTTCAAAGTCAGTGAGTGACACTGGCTTGATTTACCAGTGCCAACAAGGGCCACAGGTACAATCATCTTGAGTTTTTGGTAAGGGAGAAGCCAAAAAGTATCTGAGTGGTACCTTTCTGCTCCTTCTTCCCAGGTGAAACTGTATTAGCTCCATGCAAGGAACAGGGAATCCCCCACTGTGCCATCTGTCCATCCAAGGAGGAGGTTTTTTTACAGGCTCATCACTGGGTGCTTTTCTCCCCCTCTACCCATCTGGAGATCCCATCAAAGGGACTGAAATGGGACCGGGGCAGTTCGCTGCCTTTTGAGGTCTGACTTGGAGTCCTTTGCAAGGGAAGGATTTCTGCCCAGCAAAGGCCAGCAACCAGCTCGGAGCAAACAGACTGGGGAAGATCAGGCACCCTCAGACCTTCCCAGTGCTGCCAGTACCCCCTCGGTGGAGGAACTGGTTTGTAACCACGTGAGCGACAGGCGCGCAATGGAAAGTTTCGTGGATGAGCCCAAACTGCTCTGCTCTGTGTTTTGCAACCTTCACCCACATCCACTTTCCTCCTGCTGGATGCTGAGTGCTTTACCTCCAGCTTCCTCCTAATCATCGGAGCGCCACGGCTTGTGTTTTACCGCGGATGAGGAAACGAGGACATATGGCTTTTGTGATAAGAGATTTATGTGCGCTGTCTGTGCAGCAGCGCCGCAACTTTCTGTACAAGTCCATTTATAAAACAAAACATGTGTAAACAGCCAGCTTTTGATTGTTTCGGTGATTTCTTCCCCCCGCCCCCTCGTGACAGATGTAAAGGAAAAACTGGAGGTTTCCACTTGATGCGTGCAGATAACTCCGAGGCAAATGGGAGAGATCCCACTTGCAGTAAATCACTCAATGCTTCCTTTGATTTCTGTCACCTAAAATCCAGCTCCATGTGGGTAAATGGGAAGAAATACAAAGAAACTGGGGCTCGATGGCTGCTCATACATGATCCCCTTTCAGCTGTAGGAGTAAAACTATTCCTGAAAAGCACCTAGCAGGAGTTTCTTTGACAAGAGTACAGTAAATAGTGCAAAATACCAATTGAAAAGGCAGCCAAAATCCAGTGATTATAATGGGTGGCTTTGACTACACCCCTGTAGATTG
The DNA here is from genome assembly GCA_013397055.1 of Pachycephala philippinensis. Taxonomy (NCBI): domain Eukaryota; kingdom Metazoa; phylum Chordata; class Aves; order Passeriformes; genus Pachycephala; species Pachycephala philippinensis. Next base: position 333,307 of record VWZT01005961.1, on the reverse strand, counting down.
GTTGTCTTTCAACCAACTCTTGTCTTTCAACACAAGAGATAGATTAGAGAAATATTCTCAAGGAACAAAATCCTATAATCAGCAGGGACAAAGAGCAGGGCAATCTGGAGACACATACCTAAATCCACGAGTGGGCTGTGCTCTTTCAGTCCTTCTCATATCCCTTACATTCTACTCAAGAAAAACCAGTTGCAGGGTGAAGAATCTTAGTTCTTTTCAGGGAAAATCTCAAGGTTTTCTCTGAAGTTTCTGGGGAGGTGAGGTGGAAACACAGGATGTCCCTTGCGATTTTTGGCTTTCCTGCAGTCTCAGCTGCAAATGCCACAAGGATAATATTTCTTGTGTGATTTTCCACAATATTCAGGTGCCAGATGAACCCATAAATATTCTGGGATAGTCCTGACCTTACCTGAGAAAGTTTAAACTGAGCCTGTTTGCAGATAAGCAATATAACTCTCCTGCAGCTTCACACTTTTCACCAGTGTGACAGAGTCACCTTGCAGACACAGTTTGGTTTGGTTGACACAAGTTCCAAGCATGACACACATGTGAAAAAGCTTCACAGAAAAATGCCCTCCAACGACGTTTCGTTAACAACCCACCCAGAGATCAGACCCTCTTCACTTTCACTCTGTCCTTTTTGGAGGTGTTTTTCCCTCTGTTTGGGCAGAGAAGGTGAGTCATGGAACAGAGACTGTGTGGAAATTTATATTCAGCTACGAAAGTGCATGTTATGACTACCATGAAAAGAAAATCATCCACACAACTCAATCTCAGTGCAAGTCACACCCAGCTTCAAAGAAATATGAGTTTAAACCTGTTCTTTTTGTTTGATTGACACTGCTGGCTGCTGCAAGCTGCTTCCTCTGCATGTCACAGTTAGCCTTCAGCCTTTGTTTTGTAAGATCTGAAATCTCTCTCCAGCCAGCTGTGTCCAACCAGGTGGATGAACACGAACGATGGTCAGAGAGGGCTGGGGGGCACCCCTTTGCTCTGACCCCTTCGTGGAGCAACTTCCCAACCCCCCAAGATGGGGTTGGAGTATTCCCAAGTGTTTGATGGGTGGCAGTGCGTGGAAAGTGCCTCCCTCCTCTTTTTATGCCCTGAACCCTCTCCTCCAGGACAGGGATTGAGCATTTTATCTTCAAGTGCAGGACTCGCCCTTTCCTATTAAAATACGGTGCCTGCTGCTGCCACCTACCTTCTGTGCTGGAGTGGATCCTAGAAATATTCCATACCCCAAGTCTGGGAAGGAGCCCAGGATTTCCTCCTCATCCCAAGAACTAAACCCAAGCTACAAAACATGAGGTTAATTTGTTGTGTGGGCAGGAGGTTTTATCTGGAAAACATTTCCTGCCATGGAAGAGGAAAGGCTTCAAAACCCACTGACAGATCACTTCTTGCTCCTGCCTGGTTGTGAGGGCTTTCATACAGCAGATCGTGGCGTCTGCCCTGCAGAGCAGGTGGTCCTATCAGCCAGGGAGCATTTCATGCACCAGGAGATGCAGAGGAAGGTGGCTGGGAAGTGTGTGGCCCCACAGCAACTGGGATCTGAACCTGAATCTCGCCCTTCTCAACCACTCCACAACATTGTGATTGTAAAACAGAAGCAGAGGTAGTGATGAAATGGCATCCCCAAATGTTTGTCCCCAGAAAACCTCTGCATGCCTGCAGGCATGTTCTTGGAGGAGCACAAAACCCTTAGGAATGCTGACATGTGTGGTTTGTGCCAGGTTTGTCTATCAGGCAGCCCCCAGATTGCTCAGAACACATGGGAAATATTTAAGCTAAATAAATGTGGCTTTTCTATGGGTCCTAACAGTAAGAGGGACATAGGATAGTTCTAACTCTCCTTTTCCACCTGCTTTTCTGCAGCAAACAGCAGAGCTGCAACTAATTTTCGGTGAGGAGGAGCTGCAGCTGACGCGGATCTGCCAAGCCCAGGCGCTGCCGTCCAGAGGTTTTGGCATCACAGGCTTGGATTTATGTGCTGACATCTCTTCCAGGCCCATCCCCAGCTCCAGCCTTCAGCAGAGGAGCAGCTCACAATCTCTGAGGAAGTAATTGGTTCCTTTTCTTTACCCTGAGACAGCATCACTCCTGCACAGTTTGGAAACTAAGTATAGGAATGATTTCACCCACCATTCTCAGCCATGTCGATGGGAGAGAAAGCCTGGCAGACAACAGCTTTATGCTGCTGTTCAGGGCAGGAAGCAAGAAAGGATATTATATCAAACAGAAGGCATGGGAGAATTTCAGGTTGGATGGAGCATACTTAGTCACAGAAGAATTGGGTCAGTGCTCTGGGACCTGTGCTCACTTCCTGCAGGAACCCTAACACAGCCCAAAATAGTAGCAGTTAGGTAAAAGCCAAATATCTTCCCATTTTTCTCCCCACAGCAAATACTAATGCTTACGTCATTAAAGGAGAAGCATAAATAGAAAAAGCCTGGGGCTGTGATTTGCAAAGTTCTTGGTCTGTGGGTGAACCATCAGCTTTTCTTATAGCTCACTATTACCCACTTGTGCCATCAAGCTTTTCACTGAAGATGCTATCAGGATGAAACAGGCTTTCATATCCACCCCACATTTACACCAGTCAGCGAAGAATCAGAGCACCCATCTATAGGTTTTATGTGTGACGTGGTTTTCATCTCCCTGACTGGGACAGCATGGGACAGCATGCACCAAAGAAAGTGTCCTAGTGGCAGTTTGGACAGCGTTTTGGAAAAGAAGGGAGAGTTCGGCTCTGTGGGTACAAGGCGTGCCACACCTGTTGTCCTCAGGCACACAGAACAGCCCACGCCTGTTTAATTTCACCGTACAGAGCCACGACAGCCACTGCCTGCAACACTCGGGCTCGCCTCTGCTCTGCACCGTGCCCTCTCCACCAGGTGTTCACTCATCTCCAGAAACTGCCAGCCAGCATTTGTAGAACACCTGACACTCTGCACAGAGCCACACGCCTCTGCCCATCCTTCTGCCAGCCTTGGTAAATGTTTCCCAGAGCAACTCAAGCTGGCAGAATCCGGGGCAGGTTCTCAGCACACCCATCAGCAGAGAGCAGTTGACATCAGTGGAAACAGCCTTGACACTCATGAGGATGCTTATATCATTCAGGGACACCCTAGACCTGAAACCCCCCTAGCAGGATTCCTGGGGCACCAAACACATTCAGGAAAGAAGAGATGCTTGGAAGAATTACAGCCTTCAGCACACTGGTGTGTGCAGAATCAATTCCCACTAAAACCAGGTGGTTTTAAAGGAACTGCTTGTCGCTTTAGTGCCTTGTAATACTTGAACCTCAAGTCCTGGGGTCCTGTGCCTGGTTCCCAAGGTAAACACGTGTAATTTATTTCAGAAAGGCATCTGCAGCTCAGGAATTCATTACATACATCCCTGATGGGCAGCAGCCAAGTTTTCAAATGTGCCAAGTTACCAGAATTTTATTAAAAGCTGTTAAGAGTTAGAAGGAAGGTGCAGAGAAAAGCAACCTCCTTCCCAAAGCCAGGTGGCTTAGGCTCGACTCACGCTGCTTCCCGAATGGATGAGGCAAGCTGGAGTCAGAGGTTCCTTCCAGCAACAGCTCAGTCCCCCTGGATGTATCTCCGTAAGCTGCACAAATATTCTGGGGAGGGGGAGGGAGAGAGAAAAGAGTGAAACCTATTCAATTACATCAAGATCACGACTGGCCCTACTAAAATCATTTATGGAGTGAGGGAACCCGGAGCGGTTTGGGCTGGAGCCATCTGCAGTTATTTGGTATATACAGAATCGGTTTCTATGGATTTTATTAATAGGTCACGCGATTGTATACGAGGATGTGAGATCTGAATCTCTCAGGAGGGGTCCCTGGTTGGGATTTCTATTGCCTTTATAGGCAATGGCTCCAACTTTCTTGCAGCAGCAACTCCTTAAAAACTTGAGGGGAATGGGGCTGGGTTTAGGATCCAGCCCATTTTTTTTTCTCCCCCACCAAAATCTTGAATTGACTTTGTTCCTCTTCCTCTCCACAACACATTTACTAAATGGGGAAACAAGGAAATAATCAGATAAATATTCTTACTTACTTTTTCCATTGTCTGCATGAATTTTCTCTCTTTCCCACCAGTCTGAGGGATATCTGGTACATAACTCAGCTCCCACTTCCATCTGTTTTTCAGCCTCTCGTTGGCCCTTTTTAGGGGTAATTTTGCTTCTATGCCATTGTTGGCTCCTTCCATACACACAGTCGAGCCCAAAGGAACTTGGACACACAACAGAGACTTGGGGCAGTGGGTGTAGATCAGAACAGCCCAGAGGCTTTTCTACCCTCCCCAGGGAGCTGCCCAGGGAGCCTTGAGCTGTTTTGGAGAGCTGTGACTCAGGAACAGTCTAAAGCCCTCTGGTCTTAACTGTGGCTCGATTTTACTTTAATTGCCCCAAAGAGGCAAACCCAAACCAAGTTATCAGAGCAATTCCTTCCCATCCCAGCCGTGTGGAGAAAGCTGGGCCCTGCAGAAAGCTACCCTGCTGCAGCAAGATTCCACCACCTTCACCAGCGTTCCAGCTGATGAAGCCCAATCCCAGAATAAGGGGGTTTCAGCCCTGTATCTCATCATCTCCTGATTTTTTGTGACAGCCCTAGGTAGGACAGCTTGCTTCCAGCCCCCTCTTCCAGAAGGTAGGAGATGTTCAGGCTGAAGCACAGAGGTCACGTTTCATCCTTCTTGAAAGCACAGCCGGGGGATCCCACGGTGTCACACCGGGGCCGATATGACCTGCGGGAGCAGGGGAAGCTGCACCTGGACCGAGCGGGGCTGAGATATGGGGCATCATCCGGGGTGCGAGTCCGCCCGGGGTTCGGAGCTACCCCGAGCTCGGAACGGCCCAGGGCTGCCCCGCGGGTCGGGGTCTCACCGGGGCTGATCCGAGCTGCAGCGCCAGGGAAGCTCCACCGGCACCGAGCGGGGCTGCGGCACCGGGCATCATCGGGGATCCGAATCCGCCCGGGGGCCGGAACTTCCCCGGGGATCGGAACCACCCCGAGGTCCGGAGCTGCCCCAGAGGTCGGAGCCACCCCGGGTTTCGGAGCCGCCCCGGGGCTCGGAACTGCCCCGGGGGTCGGAATTGCCCCAGGGTTTCGGAGTTGCCCCAGGGTTTCGGAGCTGCCTCGGGGCTCGGAACTGCCCCGGGGGTCGGAGTTGCCAGGGTTTTGGAGCTGCCCCGGGGCTCGGAGCTGCCCCAGGGGTTCGGAGCCGCCCCGGGGCTCGGAGCTGCCCCAGGGGTTCGGAGCCGCCCCGGGGCTCGGAGTTGCCAGGTTTTGGAGCCGCCCCGGGGCTCGGAGTTGCCCCAGGGTTTTGGAGCCGCCCCGGGGTCGGAGTTGCCCCAGGGTTTTGGAGCCGCCCCGGGGTCGGAGTTGCCCCCGGGGCTCGGAGCCGCCCCGGTGTCGCCCCCCAGAGGCAGGGCACGGCCGGGCCCCGCGGTCGCTCCGCTCGCTCGCTCGCTGGCGGGGCCGGTCCGCCCCCGTGCCCATCCCCGTCCCATTGGCCCGCGTCACCGCTTCCTCCCGCTTTTGTGCGCCGCCCCAGCCGAGCTCCAGCCGAGCGGTGCCGAGCCGAGCTGAGCTGTTCGGAGCCGCGCCAGCCGCTGGGACCCGAGGTGGTGACACCGGCCCCGGGTGGCCGCGCATGCCCCTCCGCGGGTGACCCCGGTAAGTCCGTCCTCACCCCCCCTTTCCGCGGGCGCTGGGTCCTTGCCTCCGTGAATAGTTTCGTTCTTTTAATTATTTTACTGTCTGCAGCGGTGACCGAGAGTTTTGCAGCCTGGTCTGGCTTCCGTGGCTTTTTCTTCCTTCCTTTCTGGTCTTGCAAGTGGGAGCTTGTCCCTGCGGCTGTGTTTGGGGAGCCGTGGGGTGGGGAGCGGGGGCTGGAGCGGCTCCCCAGGAGGAGGGCGCGGGTTGCCGTGTCCGTGGATGCGGAGCGGAGTGAAGGACTGAGCTTCCCCGGGGCTCTCCGCACACCCCCGCCTTGTGCTGGTGCTCTCGGGTCGCTGCTTTCCCCAGGTTGTTCCCTGGGTGCCTGTCCCGGCTGCAGCTGCTGACAGCGAGCGCCGGGATTAGACTCCAATACCCGTTTTGGGATGCGATAAAGTCTGGAGCCAGCGGCTTCTGGATGTGGTCACTTGGGTCCTGGTTCCCTGGAAAGGGAGGTGCGGGGCTACTGGGCCATCCGTCATTCTCCTGCAGAGCTCTCCCTGCACCGCGTGTCCGGAGCGGTGAGGATGGGATGAGCGCGGGGAGGAAGGCTCCGCGGCGGGCACGGACCCGGAGCTCGTACCCGCGTTGTGCGAGTGGCCGGCGGAGCTGGGGAAGCTGGATTCGCACCCGGACGGAGCGAGCGGCTGCCGTGGGGCTGTGCCACGAGTCGGGATGATGCTCAGGAAGGATTTGTGCTGCCGGCACCAAACCCCTGCCCTCCGCGGCTGGGCGGGGAGGAGCGGAGCAGAGGTGGGAGCCGTGGACCAGCTGAGCAGGTCGTGCACGGTGGCCAAATCCAGCTCTTGCTGGCCCCGACACAGCTCAGAGAGAGGCTTCGGCTGCTGCTTTTATCCTTCTCTTCAGTTCCTGTCTTGTAGTTCAGTGGTTTTTGGCAGTGGACCTGCTCCTGGTTCGGGGAAGGGTCTTGCATATGTTGCTGGTGTGTGAACCAAAACCACGGGGCTCGCTTGGGATTTGGAGGCTTGGGATTTGTGCAGGGTTTAAGTGATCCCAGGGATTTTCAGGGTCAAGCTCTTTCACTTCTTTGGTGAGAGTGAGTGGTTTAGGGGGAATTTCTTCCTATGCCACCATATAAATTTATTTCCAGTCCGGTGCATGCGGTTTGATGTAGCTCCATGCAGGATTTGTGCATGCAGTGCAGCTCTTGGAAGCAGTTCCTCAGGTGTGCATGAGATCAATTGCATTTGGGGGTTTGCTGTCACTACCTCTGTCTTGATACCTGTGTCAGGTGGTCCAATTTACAGAACCCCTAATTTGACGTTAGTTATAAACAGGGGCTTCAAGGATTCCCAGGGCTCCTGCAGATCACAGCAGACCTCCACGGCTGGGCACAGCCTTTGCCCTGGGAAGGTTTTGCAGCTTGTAAAGGCTCCTCTGTTGAGGCAGGACGTGAGGCTGGATGGGCTGCCAGCCTGGTGGGATGTGGATGTAAAGGACCTTTTATACCTTCGTCGTGTGAACGGGTTTTGGTGCTGCAATTTTTTCCGTGGGTCCTTAATCTCCACCAGAAACCCACAGCTCTGCCCTGTCAGCGTGTGCTGATGGGCAATGCATTTATTTTTTTGGAGGCTGTCAGAGCCTGTGAGGGAAGTGTGCTCATGCAGAGAGATGTTGGTCTGGATTTTCACCCAGACGAAGCGACTCCGACGCGAAGAGCCAGCGACTGCGGCGGCCAGAGGAGCGGCTCCATCCCGTCCGGAACGTTCCCATTGCTTGATGATGCTTCGTGATTTTAGCCTGCAGCTTGGACTTGATGCTTTGTGAATTTTCCCGTTGGGAAGCCGCCGGCGAGGCTCACACGGTGTGTCTGGCTCCCTGGCAGAGCCGTGGGATGGAGTGTGCTGCTGCAGCATGGAAAGTGATGTGCTTCCAGCCCCGCTCTCCCCAGATGGACGTGGGAACGAGTGCGAGAGCTGGCAGCATCTTCTGTTCTGGTGGATCTGGCCCTGCTGTTGGAGACCTGCTGGTCGAGGCTAGAGGGAAGTGACTCAGGGTTTGCTGTTAGAAGGGATATCTTTTATTAGACTGCTTGGGGAAGGCGGGCTGGCTTTGGAGTGCACAAGCCTGTCTACACGTAGAAGAAAGGAGGGAGTGATTGCTCGGAGTCTGCCTTGGCTCTCCAGACTGAGGGAACCATCTGAAAGAAACGGGGGAAAAAAAAAAGACAGATTCAGCTACAGTTCAACCTGTGCAGTTCATCTGGCCTAAGGAAGCACATTTCATCTCTCTACAGATCTCTGGACTCTTTAGATGCTGAGATGCAGCACAGGACAGGGACGTGCATCCCACGTGCCAGCCTTTCAGGGGAGGTGGCTGAGCCCTTTCCAGCCTGGCTCCCGCAGCGAGGAGCTGTGGGGGACAGGGATGGTGCTCGCTGGTGCCTGACGGTAGCAGGAGGCTGCTGGGCTCAGTCCCTTCCACTGCCCTCTTTGCACAGAGCACAGGCCAAGCACAGTGTGCACAGAAGTGTGCAGAATGTCAGCTGTGAACTGGGGAGATGGAAAATGCAGTGCGGAGCCTCAAGAGGTAGAATATGGATTTACACTGTTTTATTTTTTATTGTTTCCTCAGGCACTTGTTAGAAAAGCTTTAAATGGCCCTCTGATTGACCCTCAATCTCCAGACTTTATTTATTTACCTATTTAAGCTCCAAAAGGGGAAATGGGTGACCAGGTGTTTTGGTGAGTCCCTCCAAGGAGCAGTTCCCCTTCCCCACAGGCTAGGGCAGTTCAGCATTTCTTTTTGGCACCTTTTCTGCCTTTGCAGAGTGCAATGTGAGATGCAGAGGTGGTGAATGTCATCTCAGTTGTGCCTGAACCACGCTGTCTCTGCAGGCTTGCTGCATATCCTGTGTGGCATGAACCTTCATCTGATGTGGTCACTGCTGTGGTGAGCATCAGACAGGCAAGATGAGGGGTTTCCTATCTGGGAAGGTGTGGGTGAGCACGCAGGAGTGTGGATATGTGTGCATTTTTGTTTGTTTTCTGTCTGTCCCTGCAGTTCTGATCTGGTCTAGCCAAGTAATCTTCCCTTTAGTCACTAAAATGCTGCTGGTGCCCAAATCAAAAGGGTGGTCAGGTATTGGAACAGGCTGTCCAGGGAATCACCATCCCTGGAAGTGTTCAAAAACAGTGTAGGTGTGGCACTTGGGGACGTGGTTTAGTGGTGGACTTGGCAGTGCTGGGTTAATGATTGGACTCGACGTCAGAGGTCTTTTCCAACCTGAATGAGTCTGTGATCCAATCAGTCTGTCCCAGTTCAAACAACACAAGAAATTAAAAGCTAAGATCTCTTTTAAAAATCAGTGCCTTGCTCCTCAAAGGCCCTGGGGAGCTGTTTCCTGCAGCAGACCTGCTGTGTGGGCATGAGGAGCACAGGAAGAATGCTGTAGTGGGGCTGCAGGCGGGTACCCAGCTCCCTGCTTTGTTTTGGCACTGGGGATGTTGCTCCAGCAGCTTCCCTTGGAGCCTCAGGGCTCGGGACCAAGCTGAGACCAGGATGGTGGAAGAAGCAGCATCAGCCTGGCCCGTGATGGGGACCCTTGCAGCCCTACATCCCTGTCCCTGTGACCAGGGGTGGGGACACACCGTTGCATGTCATCATTGTGTCTGGTCTCCGGTGGCAGCTTGTGTTCCCAGGGCTCTTGGAATGTCTGTGAAGGGAAACCAGAGGGTTTGACCTGGGCTTTCTGAGGCTTTTAGAGGTCAAAGGTGAAAGATATACCTGTACCCTCTAGAAGAGGGGGCTCAACTCCCAAGCAGCTTTTTTCTATGCTAGAAGATCCTAATATAAAAGTTAGTGGAGACCAAGTGGCTCAGAATTTGATGAGAATCTGTGGTTGGTTCTGCTCTCCTGAGTTAAACCCCAGGCTGGCCACCATTCTATGCAGCACTAATTGTCACTTCTGTGAGAGCTCCTCTGATTTTATTCTCTCTGCTCTGGGAAATGGTTCGGTGCAGCCCAGGGAGAACGAGCTGTAACAGCCGTGAACCAGGGTGGAGCTGAGCCGGGGTTTGGCTCAGAAGCTGCCTGGGACAAAGTCCGGCTGGCAGAGCGTGCCGTGCCCGGCGGCTCGGGCCAGATCCTGGAAGGAGCTGGCCAAGCTCCTGCGTGGGCTGCTGTGTAAACAGCATCTGTTCAGGCCAGGTCCTGGGGGGGTGGGAGCATGGGTCAATTGTTCAGGTAGTGATTGAACACCAAATTGCTTGAAAAAATTAGCCCTGGGTGGGTGGATGAGAGGCGCTCTGCAATACTACTGTGGCCAGGAACTTGCTTGCTATAGTGACAGAAAGTCATCTGATTGATAGCTGCATGATTCAGAGGGAGAAAAAGACTTTGTACAGTCCCAATTACTTTGGGAAAGTAATTTGTGAGATAGGAAGTGTTTGTGATGGAGGTAGGAGCGTCTTAAATCCATCAGTGCTGAAGGGTGCATGTGGCCCCTGCAGTGCTTTGAGTGCTCCTGTGCTGTTAGGGCTCTCTTGGCGTGGTTATGTTTGTCTTGTCCATGTGCAAGTGTGTTGTGCACAGTGGCTTTCAGGTGCTCCCAAATCCCCAGGGGAATATTGAAAACTTTGCACGTGACTGTCCTTAGCACAAATATTGTGTGTAAGAGTGAACCCTGTGTTAAACTGGTGCAGAGGGTCAGAGGAAGATGCTGCTGCTTTGGCACATCCGTTAGGGTCTGTCCTTGCTGAGGTTGTCCTTGTCATTCAGTCCTCAAGTGGTCAGGGAGTTGGACTGGATGATCACTGTAGATCCCTTTCAATTGAGCTATTCCATTCTATGGTGCATGGAAGTCCCTTGTGATGAGGGACTTCCAATCTACTTGGATTGCTTAGTATTTTTGTGCTACAGCCTCTTGTTTTGGGGGTTTTTGTACTGAGCAGAGGTCAGATCATCACAGTCTAGCTGTGAACTGGAAATAGTGCAGTGCCATCCACGGTAAATAAGAGCCCAGAAGAATTTAGCAGATCCTTAATCTCTTCACAGTGAGCTGTCTGCACCTTTTGCTCTGCAAGGTGGCAACAGGGATGCTGTATCCCAAGCCAGGAAGATCCTGCAGAAGCGTGGTGGACACAGGGTGATGGGCACGTCTGGCTCTCACCAGCTCTTGATAACAGAGGTATCTTGCCCAGATACAGATTGAAGGGTTGGGGCATCCCCTGCGTGGGTCAATGGTTTGATAAGGAGGGGTTGTTAGCGTTAAATGGCTTGGGGAGAAGGTGTGAGGGTCAGGCCTGTTACCACAGGTGGTGAAGGTGAACAGCAGAACAGGTGAGAGTGCATGCAGAGAAACTGCTTTTAAATACCCTCTTCCTTTCAGCCTCTCTCCTCTTCCTCTCTGTCACTACCTGGGGAGTGCCCTGGGGGGAACTGTCCCTCTTTGGCAGGGTCATTGCAGAGGGCAGCTGATAACACTGCTATCTCTAGCTGGGTGATGCTGATGGGGGCTGATGATAGTGTTATCTGCAGAGGGGTGATAACCCTGGAGTCACTGTGCTGTGGGAGTATGTGGCCGGAGGGAGGTGTGTGGACTGGGTCTGTGGGGCAGAGTGGTTTGGGAGTGTGTAAGCCATGAATAACCAGTGCCTGGAAATCAGAGATCAGAGATTTGGGTTTCCTTGTGTTGAGACTGATCTGTGCATTGGTCTAGTGTGGAGCTGTGGAGCAGGGCTTGTTTCGCTGCTGAAGCATCCTTCAGTAGAGATCCCAGGCTGGGCCAAGCTCCTGGAGAGCTTTCCTTGCTGATGGAAAGTGTTCATACTGCAGCCTCGATGCCTTCTGTTTGCCTTTCAGCACAAAACTACAGCACTGGTTCCTCTACTGCAATCCTTCTGCCGATTCCCCCTTGGAGAGTGGCTTTTGGGAAACCTCAGCGCCCAGTGGTTAATAAACCAGTGGAATGCACTGGTTTGCTGCTCCTTGGTCTTAGTCCCTCAGTGCTGGTGCTAACAGAATAGCAAGAGTCATTAGAGAAATATGCAAGATATTCCAGTTATTTCTCTTTGGATGGTGCTGGTAGCAAGTAAAAGAGATAAACAGACTGTGTTGAGCTGTGCTTAGCTTATTGCATCATTGGTTATACTGAAAGGGTCAAGGTCCAGCTCTGGATGTTGTTGCAGGATGCATTTGAGCTGCTCCAGAGCTGTGCTGTGCCAGAGGGAAAATGTTTAGGAAAGGCATCATTTTGGTGCTTTTTCTGTGTGTTCCTTCTGAATGGTGGCCGTGGCTGCAGTGCCTTGGTAGAGTCATGATGGTACGAGTCCTGTCGGGTTAATTTCTTGGCTTTGCACTGGAGAACTCTGCACTTGGCTCCTGTTAACCCTCAGGAGCTGCTCCTCCCCTGATGGTGGCAGCCAAGGGAAGCCCTGCTGACATCTGCTGCAGCCTGCTGGGTGTTGGGGCTGGGAGGGGACCACCAGGGCTCCCTGGATGTGCAACCACACAGCCCAGAGTGGTGTTCTGTCCCACTCCTGTCCTCACTTTTCGCTAGGATGGCTGCCAGTGGCTTGGCTGGCTGCTTCACTGGTGGCCTGGGCTGAGGTCTGCTCTCTCCTCGTGTGACATGGTGGCTTTTGGCTGTGCTACCCAGGGAGTAGGAAGTGCTCCTGGGAGCTGACTGGAGTCACAGATGGCTCCAATGAAAGGGCAGCTGTGTTGTTTTCTGCATGCCCTGATGATGGACTTTGTCTGAAGACTGGCTTGGCTCCACCTTGCTTGGCTGAAATGAAGGATTTGAGGAACCATGCCTGTTCTTGCCTGTTTTTGTTTGGACTGGGGGTGCTTACTGAGGCTCTCCACGGTGATCTCCCTGAGATGCTGTGATGTTAAAGATGTGCACAATGTACCTGGCTGATGACACGAGAAAAAGAGAGACAATGTTTGTTTAATCATCCCAAAATTTCAGCAACTTCACCTCCAGCATCACAGGTGTGAGAAACATCTGGTGTGAGCCTGGTTGGCTGGAAGGGCTGAGGATGTGTTTTCACAATTGGCTTTTGGACCCAGCACAAACGGTGCTGAAGATTGTAACTGTCTCCATGTCTGGATGGGAATGAGCTGGTTCTAGTCTTGGTCTATGTCCAGGAAATCCTGTGCTGGAGAACTTCCCTTTCAGGAGCGCAGCAGGGCTGTCCCAGGGAGGTGGTGTGGCACACTGAGCTTGGATGAGGTGGAGCAAGGCTTCCTGTACCCATTTCATCATCACCTGGGAAGCTGATTTGCCTTTCATGTTGCCAGAGAGGTGCAGTTTGGTGTCTCACCCCTGTGGGAGCTGCCCAGGCAGCAGTGGCTGTGTGACTGCTGTGGGAGTCACCAGGAGGTGATGAAAGTGGGAAATGTTTGTGGAAGACATGGGTTGTGTTGGACAGGATCTCCCCTTGCTGCATGGGGATCCTACCACCTCCCTGACCCGCCTTGGGCTGGATTTCCAAAACCTTGGACAGGTATGTTTGAAGGGCTCTAGGCTGCATCACAGGACATCACCACCACCAAGGCCATGTTCAGGAGTGTCACCAGGGGCTTGGAGTGGTGCCCCTGCAGGAGTGTCTCCAACCCAGGGAGGATTCCTGCTAATCCCTGTGTCCATCTGTCACTTCCCTCTCTGCCTGCCCTGAGTGTGGAGCACTGATAACACCCCTGGGTCAGGACCACGGGGATCCTGGCTGCGGAAGGCTTTGCTAAATGCTGTCATGGGACACAATTTGGGGCATCTCCCATAAAGCCTCCTGCAAGGTACCTTGCTGCAAGGCTCTGTTTTGGGGCTGTCTCTGACGTAATCTGTCAGGACTCGGATTGCTCTTTGACTTACTGCTGCAAGTCTGGTTGGGGATGGATGACCAGTTGCTTACCTAGCATTACCAAAGCAACGAGTTGTTGCTTTCCATGACTCATGAAAATGCACTGTAGGCTCTCTTAAGAATGGCTGAGATCACTTTTTGGCTGGCTTCGTGCATCTGGTTTCCTTAGCGAATAGCAGTGGGGGTGGAGGGAGGGAGGGGGATTTCCAAACTCGTTTCTTTGTATGTGGGATCTGGTTTTTGGAGCTCAGCTCAGAAAGTACTTACTTTGTTTAAAAAAGAGGATGAAAAAAAAAGGACCTGTAACTTCCATGTCTCTTTAGTTTTCGTAGAATGTCTGATTTAGTTGTGGTTTGGTGTAAAAAGGGGAAAGATGCTAATAATACAGAGCTACAGAGCCGTATGCTGTGTTTCTCCTCTTAAATTAGCAAGGATAGAAACATTGAGTGGTATTTTCCTTTTAGAGCAAATCCTTCCGGGGAAGGAGAAGGAGGTACACAGAAAATTCTGCAAACAAAATCGAAATTGAATTTTTTTTTTGACCATGTTAGCTCAAATAGGGAACTTTGATTCTAGAGTGATGCAGCAGAGCAGAGTCTTAGCAAGAGGTGTTCTAGTGTTTGGTTAATCTGATTATTGTTTTTTAAATATTTATTTGTTTATTTGTAGACCCTTGATTCACTTTCTGGTTTTTTTCCTGTGCAGTCCAAAGGCAGCAGCACTGATATCTTTGAGCACCAAGTGCAGCACGATTAGCATTAACCAGAGGAGAATCAGAGAATCTCTCTGTGACAGCTTCAGAGGGCAGGAGGTCCCCAGGTGTTCTGGCACCTCTGCAGCCAGGTTGCAGCAGCCTCTGTGGTCTCCTTCCCAAGTCCAGGCACCCTTTGCAGGCACCTGAGAGCAGACAGAGAGAAGGGAAGAGAAGGGAAATCCTGGGTGGGCAGAGGTAATTGTTTGGATAGGGAGATTTGTGGCAGGATGAGTTTGGTGTGCCCATCCTCTGCAAGGCAGGGAGGAACGAGGGTTTGGTGTGTTCCACACCGTGCAGCCACGGTGGCAGAGTTCAGGAATTTGAGAGCTGTGAACCAGCCTCTAATGCTGTGCATGATGCGTGCTGGTGCTTGGCTGGGGTTAATTCTGCAGCCGGGGCAGGCAGAAGCGTGTCCTGGTGCGCTGAGGGACGGGATTGGAGCTGCCCAAGGGCTGCAGAGGAGCTGCAGATCTGCGCTGGGAACAGCAGGAACACAGCAGCTCAACGGGCCGGCCCTCGGCCGGGGGTGAGCGGGAACAATGTGACGGAACAGGTTTGTGCTCACTTCCTTGTGATCTCGGAGATGAGATAATGCAGAAACGCAGCGGCTTTGCCAGCGCGAGGTTTCCTTTCTCTGCCCCCGTGCGTGCCCTGCGAGCAGGAGGCGCTGACTCGCTGCTGTCTCGATGAAAAGCTGATGAAAAGCAAACCCTTGGAGCTCGAGGAATGGCACGGCTGAGCTCCAGTGAGGGTGATGGATGCTACCCCCAGGGCTTGGCTTGGGGCTGCTGCCTGCACGAGCACCCTGTGCCAGGAGCTGCTGTGTGCACCACAACTGCTCAGGCCCTTCGTGTTCTCCTCCTCCTCTGAATTTCTCTGCATCTTTGCTATTTAGTTGGGACAGAATGGGTAAAGGCCACCAGTTTAAGCAGAAGTGTAGTCTTTACCCTCTTTTTCCATGCATATAATGTATTCAATGCATAGCCTAGCACGCCACAGATCCAAGTTTTCTAGGTCTTAACAGTTTTCTTCCATGCGAAAATAGGAAATAAATGTGACCTGAGGTGGTTTGCTCTTCGTGGTGCTTGTGAGTATTTGAGCATGTGGCCAAAGTTTGTTTCTCTGAAGTGATGGGCAGCTGCAGCCCAGGTGCCTGTAGTGGCCTGGTGGCACTGCCCCAGGCTCAGCAACAGCACGGGATGAGTTCTGTGGGATCCAACACAGGCTTTTGCAGAAGGTCAAGTCCTTATTTATAGAGTAATTTTGACCACAAGGTGAATTTCTGCTGGGCAAGATCCGCCAGCAGCTGTAAATCTGGCAGTTTTGGTGAGCAGAGAATGCCAGCAGATGAGCTGGCATAGCTGAATTCCATGGCTTTACCCTGCTCAGTGCTGGATACAAGAAGTGGAAGCACAATTTGGAAAGATGTTCTGCTATATTATTATTTTTTTTTTTAAACTGCTGTGCCTTGATATTGTCCCCCAAAGCACAATGTTCTTTTGACTAGGAAAGCCAGGATCAGGGTAGTCCAAAGGGGCTTCTTCGTGTCTAGGCAGGTGTTGCTATGAAAGCTGTATTTTTCCATCTGTAACTTAGAGATGGAGAAGTTGAAGGAACCCATATTTCCCTGAAATTAAGTCATTCCCTGTCCAGTCTAAGGTTTCCAGTGTGTAGTACTGGGTAAAAGGAATCCTGGATCACATTCTTTCCTCCAAAAATAGAGATTTATTTATTTTAAAGTAGACATTTCTATTCCTTCTTGTTTGAGCATTTCACACGACTTACACTTCTTCAGCTTTTGACATCTGCAAATACTTCTTTTTAACAAAAAAATAAAAAAGGGGAAGTGTGGATTCTGATGTAATCATGTGACTCCAGGAACCAGGTTCTTATGAAAAACACAGCATCCTGTGAGAATTTGCAATGCTCAGAGTTATCCCATTGTCCAGCAGTCGAAATAGAAAATTAAGTAAAACCTTCTGCTCCCAGCTCCCTTTCCAGAGATGCTGCCCCATCCCTTGGTGTCCATCTTGTTGCAAGAGATATTTAGATTGTGTGGCTTTTGGTGTTTTTTTTTAATGGTGTGGGGTCTTTTTAATGATTTATATGGTGAAATATTTGTCTCCTTGCTTGGTGAAATTTGCAGATCTGTGGTCTTGAGGCTCTCAGGTGCTCTCTGGGTTATGTGTGAGGATGGTCTCTTGTGGAAGCCTTGCACTCTTTAGGCATTTTAAAACCAAGAGAGAGCCTTGCTGCTGGTGTGGCAAGAATCAATGCCAATGCAAATTGCTATGTAAACCTGAACACCTGAGCTGCATTGGAGCCTCTTCTCGCCAAACCCTTTGGTTCATTGCATTTCCCCTTCTGGGGTGGTTGGGGTTGGGGTTTTCTGAGCTTTTTTTCTGACAGTCTAATACAGGAGGCTTGACCTGGATGTTTGCTCTCTGTTCTCTTGCCAACCTGCCTTCTGCAAAAGTAAATTAAATGCTTTTCCACTTTGGATGGGAGCAGGTGTGAGTGCTCAGAGAAGCACAAGCACTCTGATAGTAGAAAAATGAGGTTCCTGCACTACTTGTGGCTGTGGGACAGGAATTAGGGGACTTGCTTGGGTGCCTCAGAGCTCACTGAAGCAAAAAATCAGGCTAATGCAAGTCCTCTGTTGCTTAACTCTCCTTGGGAAAGCCCTGTTAGCTGTCTCTGGAGGTATTCAAAACCTGCCTGGATGTGATCCTGTGCAACCTGCTCTAGGTGAGCCTCCTTTAGCAGGGGGGGTTGGACTGGGAGATCTCCAGAGCTCCCTTCCCACCCCAACCATTCTGTGATTCCTTGAGCATCTGGAGAACAAAATGTCTTCAGAGGGCAACGCTCTCCCACCACAAGCAGGCGAGCAAAGCCAGCGTGTTTCTCTACAACGTGGGAGATATTTGTGCTGTGACTAAGCAGAAAAGTTAAGAGATGGAAAAGGTCCTATTAGATCATCTCGTCCACCTCCCTGCTGGCGAGCAGCTCTTCTCCCTGGTGTGTATTTATTAATAGGCTGCTGGGCAGACAGGAGTGGTTTGCTCAGGGGTCTGTGGAGGAGCAGCAGGCAGCCTGTGCAGGTGAGGGACTCTGCACGCACGTGACTCGACCTGCACGTGCACACATTGCATGCAGCAGTAGGATTTTGTAGTAAAAGGGCCAAAAGCTCTGGACTCAACATTCTTGGCGTGTTTGGAGCCTTCCCCTTAACTTGCTGTCACTTTGTGCAGGCATGAGCCTGTCTTTTTTTAACATTCTAGGAATAAGCTAATTTTACTTCATATTTATGATGGAGTAGGTGGCTTGAAAACTAATAATAATAGCGGGGGGGAAAAATAGAAGCCTTTTGGAAAGGAGAGGTCAGCCAGCTGGACCTCTGCACAGCTGGCCTGGGCTCTGCTGGCCATGATCTACGGCAGCGGTGCTTGAAGGCTCCCAGCGGAGATGTCAGAGAGGTGCAGGTGGAAATGCTATTGCCATGACAAACAGAGCAGTGCTGGAGTGTCAGCCCAGAGCTTGGGGACCATCAGCATTGCTTGGTTTGTTACTGCCTGGTGACCACAGCACGGCCTCGTGCACAGGGATTGGTTTTTGTTTCGCGTTCCCTGATTGCGGCTCAGAGCGCTCAGGTTGAAACCCCCGAGTGTTGAGTGTAAAAGGACAAATTCTGTCCTTAACCAGATCAGGGGAGAGCTACAGCATGTGCTTTCGTTGGGAATGGGAGCAGAAACTTCCCATCCAGGCATGGGCTGAACTGCCTTCTCCTACTGAGGCTGTGTTGGCTTTTGCACTTAGGATCACTTCTCTGGCTCCAGTGGTGTCTCCTGATCAACACCACTGTGAGATCAATATTTAGGGTTAAGGACGAGAACCATCCTGTGGTGCAGGTGAGCAGCCAACCCTGCTTTGCACTGGGACATCTTTTTGCTGGTGGTAGCACCTGGTTGGGCTCTTCTGTGGGGCCTGATGATCCATTTCCTGACAGCAAGGTACATTTTGTGTGGATTTTGGAAGCGTTATGGGATGTCTCTTGGCTGAGCGATTGCTGTGGTGAATGGGGAGCAGCTCTCTCCCAGATCCATGGAGGGTGTTCCATGGTACAGGCAGTGTCCCTGGCACCGCTGGTCTTTCTCTTGGCTTGTTCTGGGGAAGTGACAGTATCACAGATGACGTTTTCCAGGAAAACTTCCAGCACTTGTAAAGAGCTCTGACATGGGTTTCGCCTCCCTTCCCTCCACCAGACATCTTCTAGGGAGGAGGGAGCTGGAGCAGGGCACAGTGCACGCAGGGAGCAAATCTGCCTTATTATTATTTAATCTAGAGAGAACTTGGCCTAAAGATGTAAAAAGGAATTGCAAGCGCTGTCTGGACACCACCTCTCCTCATCAATTAGCAGCATTAAACCCTCAGCAGGGAGGATTAATTAGAAAACTGAAATCTTTCTAATGACAGCCTTCTGGTTTCCATTGAAATGCAGCCGGAGGACTGGAAAGGCTTCTGTATTTTGTTTTGATATGCAGGCATATGTTTCTTTCCATCCTGGAAATTAATTCTGTCTGTCTGTAACGGAGCCGTGGGAATCAATATTGAGCTGATCTGTATTTCTCCAGAGCTTTCTTCTAAAAGTAGTTGACTGCTTCCCCACTGTGCCTAATAAGTGACCTGATTTTGGAGCAGCTGAGCAGCTGGTCTGCCAGCTCAGAGGTGTTGTACAGCTGCCTCGATGGTGCAAGGTTGGTTCATGGTCTCTCAAGGGTGATGGGCTTCTCTTTTCTGGAAGTCTCCAGGTCAGACTTTCTCTGAGCTGGACGAAATGCCCACAGTGACTTTCCATTGCACTGCACCAGGCTGGACATCGTAGGAGAGGAAATTACTCATCCCGCTGCCTCCCCTGCAGACTGCTCTTGGCCTTGGTGAGCTGTCATGCTCTCAGTCCCAAGTTCTGCAATGTCCTGAGCTGGGTTTAATGGCAAGATATGCCTTTTCCTCAGTGTCACCATCTTTTCTTCCCTCCACCGGGCTTGGGGAATGAAGCAGAGTCAGTGCAGCAGCAGGAAGCTGCCGCCTTGCACTGGGGGAGCAGGTCACTGTTGGGTGATGGCACAGCTTGGGCAACTCTTCTTGAGAAGAAGCTGCCTTGTGTGCACTGCAGCAAGCAACAGGCTGTGCTCAGGCTCTGCAGAACCACAGCTTTGTGCAAATTGGGTGGGGAAGGGCTGGCAGGAGAGGCAGGGCAGGCCTGGGAGGCCCCGAGTGCTCTGAGCTTTGGGCAGTGCGTGTGCTCTGCAGACCTGTAAGGCTCTGTGAGCGTGTGGCCGTGTGCTCACAGTCTGGTTCCTGCACTGCTGATGGCTCATTTTTTACCGAGAAGGCGAGTGCACTTGAGTTCATGTGATACTGGAAGTCCAGAGGACAGGAAGAACAAAGCCTCTGTGCAAGCTGCCCCACGTTTGTTTCGTAACCCCATCACCACCCCATTGATGGCAGGCATGAGCCAGCAGCTCGTGGAGGCAGCACAGTCCTGGGGCTTTGCAGAAACTTGGTCCTTCTGCCCAAAACCACAGCTGGCTTTTAATCTTTGCTTGCCACCAAGCACTCACTGAGCTCTGCCTTCTCCCACTGGAGAAATCTCAATCCAGAGTTGCATGGCAGAAGTGGCACGAGCAAGGAAAGGACCTGTCAGATTTTGTGGTGGCTCTTGGGGTCCTGGTCTCCCCGTGTACTGTGGAGGTTGTGCTTCTTCCCCACGAGGAAGGAGCAAAACAACCAGGTAGCTGCTGAGAGAGCAGAGAGTGGTCAATTAGTTCTGAGCCCTCGGCTTCGCAATCGATCAGAAAGTCTCGTTGGGATCAATAAAATCCAGCCAGGCTGCGGGGGTGAGGCTGTGGCTCGTTAAAGAGGAAGCTGTGCAGGGGGATGGCTGCGAGGGACTATTGATCATGGCAGGCTGAGGGTAAATGCTGGATTACAAAGGCTGGTGGGATGGCTCCCGGGATGTACAGGTGTGTTATCCTCTGTGCTCTCAGGGGGAGAGAAGGTGGTTCAGAGACAAGGTGGGGTGAGTGTGGAAGTTGGCACAGTGTCTTCGAAGCCCTGATCCTGCCACGATGTCATGCCCAGGACATGGGATGGATCTCCCTCCTTCCCAGTCCAGAGCTTGGTTACTTAGTGCTAGAATCCCTGTTGGAGCATGTTGGATCAGCCATAAAGTTCATTATGGATTTGATACCTTTAGAGGTTGAAGCTACAGAGACAGGGTTGGTTTCTGCCTGCCATTATCCTCATGGAGAACAGGGCATCCCAGTCCCTGGTGCAGGTTCCAGCTCTCAGGCCAGGTTCTCCATGGCACAGCATTGGATTTGCAGCTCTTTGGTGTGAAGCTTCGTTCATGGACACTCTTCATTTCTGATACCAGATGGTTTTCTCCCAATTGCTTTTCCCAGGAAAAAGTTTTCTCTGAGACAAACACTTCTCTGATGGCTTATTTCACCTGAAAGTTTTACTAGCTATTCCTGTTTGGTTTCTGCTCCTTCTCCTTCCTGTTTTTCCCAGAAACATGGAAGAAAGAGGCCTGAAGCTTCACTTTTCCAGATACACGGTTTTGTTTTCATTTCCCTCCCACAAAATCTTCGGTCATTTGAGAAGAAAGACAAAAATAAGACCATGAAAACCTGCAGGAGGAAGAAATTACAACATTCTTCTGCATTGTTTTTTATATTATATGTAGAAATAGCTTCCCTTTGCTGTGTTCACTTAGAGAAGAATTTTGTTGGAATCAGAGGGTTTCTGTAGGTGTAACTGGCATCAGGGTTTCCCTCTGATTCATAAGTGCATAGAGAATTTTCTGAGGACAGGATTTTGCCCTGTGAAAGGGAAAATGATGCAGGACAGTGCTCTCCCCTAGCTGCAGACCTTCATCCTCACAGGCAGGGCTGTGTGTGTGAATAATCCTGGCTCAGCTTCATCTGGCGAGGTGAATGTTCAGGGTTGCAGGAGATGAGGATCCTTTAGACTTGGTCACTTCAGTGCCTGATTTGAAAACTTGCTTTTAGGCATGGTGGGACTGCGCTGGGCTTTGGGGTGTAATTGGGGTGTCTGCAAGTTGGTTAATCTCCACCAGCTGCTGGAGGAGGTGGTTCCTCTGTAAAAAATGTGAGTTCAGTAGAGACACAGTTCTGTGCTGTGCAGACCCTGGCAGAAATAAAAACCCAACAGGTGGGGAACACATGAATTCTCTGGACACTTGTTTGCTTGACTTGTCTGTTATATGTAAAATAGATTAACTCTGACCTGATAGGGCTGTATTGTCCAACTTTTGCTGATAGAAGAATCCTTTCCAATCCTTTTGATTTGCTTCTTCGTTTTATTGTTCCAGAAGTTTGAGATCTGTATGGAAAATCAAAGCTATTTAATATGCCAGTATACGTTACTGATTACTGCACTGACTTTGGTAAAAGGAATTTTACTGCAAAGCAAGAAAAGGAACTAACTGAGAAAAATAGCAGTACCTGAATTGGCTGCAAGAGAGCTGGAGAGGGACTTCTTACTTGGGTGTGGAGTGATAGGAAAAGAGGGAATGGCCTTAAACTGAAGGAGGAGAGATTTAGATTGGCTATTAGCAAGAAATTTTTCCCTGTGAGGGTGGGGAGGCCCTGGCACAGGGTGCCCAGAGAAGCTGTGGCTGCCCCTGGATCCCTGAAAGTGTCCAAGGCCAGGTTGGACAGAGCTTGGAACAACCTGGGATAGTGGAAGGTGTCCCTGCCCAGGACAGGGGGTTGGAACTAGAAGATCTTTAGGATCCTTTCCTACCCAAACCACTCTATGATAACTCAGCGGAGCGTGCTGTCTGGAACATTTCATTTATAAAGTAATTTCTTCTGAGAAGAGGATTTGTTTTGAGATCTCAATGGCTTCTTTAAAGGGCTGTCATGGAAGTTAACAGCAGATTCTAAACCTCTTGTTCTCAGTACACGTCATGCTAGAACGAACAGGATGGCTCAGGAGATTTTTCTCCAGGAGCAGCTGTCGAGTGCAGCTGCCCTGGCTGGGTCAGGGACTGAAGGAATCCTCCACTGAGCACGGTGGCTTTGAAGCACAGATCTCTTCTCCCAGCAACACGTGTTGTGAGAAAGACTCGTAAGCAGTTTTGGGGTGTCATGCCCAAAACTGGGGAGAAGCAGCCTCAGCTGATGGGTATTGATACAGAATTGCTTGTTGGGTTTCATGGGCTGCAGTTCCCAGGGCTGGCTCCTTCCATGAGCTGTGCTGGTCTGTGCATGTCACTTCCAGCTTAGCAGCCTGATCAGGAGAGGTTTTTTCTCCTCATCTTGGCTCATGACCTTTGTCCCTTGAGCTCTCTGGGGAGATACACCTGCAAACCTGGCCTGGTTACACACGTCTGCAGAAAGTCCGTCCCAGTTGTGTGTTCATGAACATGGAATCGCAGAATCATTTAGGCTGGAAAAAAACTTTTAACATCACAGAGTCCAACCATTAACCTAGAACTGCCAAGTCCGTGCTAAACCATGTCCCTAAGTGCCACATCTACATAGATGCAAAGTCTTAAATGGCGATTTTTTTACTTCCCTTGCATGGTACATCCTTTGGATATAAGCTGGGTGGAAAATTCCCAGAGGGCAGGGTCTTGTGTGTCTAAGTGGCATCAAAATGTTGCTGTTCTTTTGTGTATCCCAAAACATGGATCCAGTTTTCAGGGCAGGTCGAAGTACAGCAGGCTGAATGTTCTAGAGTGTCTAGAGAAAACTATAAGGATGAGGTTGGGATGATCAGAGAAAACCTGGAATATTCCAGCCACTTTCCCTTTGAATCCCTCTTTGCCAAGCCTGCAGGCTGCCTGAGCTATCAGCACACATACGTTGGTGTTCTCACCATTAAAACAATCTCATTTGCTTTGCTGTTGTTTTTAACACTACCCCAGCGCTGGCCTCTGAAGCTTTTTGAAAATAACATTTACAATAATATTTTTAACAGTTCCGTAGTATACAAAACTCCAGTGCTCTGGCAGGACTCCCGGAAACTTGCTGAAAGTTAATGTGGTCAACTCTTAAAAAGGAGAGATTTTTTCCGCTTGACTCTTGCTTGTTAAACTCTCTGAGCCCAACATGTTCCCTGCTGCTTGAAAAAACAAGGAAAGTCCCAATTTTAGCAATGCTAGTTTGAGTAGCTTTCCAGCCGAGCCCTATTTCAGGGGCAACTGTGGCTTATTATTTTTTTTTTTTTTTTTTTAGTGTGTGGTGTCCCTCGCCTTCCACAC
>VWZT01005961.1:250039-309661 GCA_013397055.1 Pachycephala philippinensis | reverse complement strand
TTTACAGTGGTGTGTCCCTACACCTTCAAACCCAAGTGCTAAGTGGTGCTCAGGCAGGAGTAAGTAGGTGCTGCTTTCCCTGGAAGCCTGGGGATGATAAACTGCAGAGGGAGATGCCACTTGCTCGTGCTGCAGTAGTGGCAAGACGTTCTGACTTGAAGTCCATGTTTTAGGGTGGATGCTGAGCCTCTATGGGGTAAGAACAACCTTTTTTGGGGTAGGTGATGCTGTAAATCCCATATATCAATGGTAGACTGCAGGTGACTCCAGATGTCAGTGCTGGACTGAACTCTTCCTGCTTTCCTAACCCTCATCCTACATAATTCCTCCCTATAAATCTCCTGGCCACTTTGATTTGTCTTCCCTTACATCCAGGAGAAAATCACACTTCTCCCTCCTCTCCTCCCCTGGTTTGCTTTCTGTAACTTAGATCCACAGAGGCAGGAGTCATGGACACACAGACATGTCATAGCTGAACTGTTGTCTCCCTTGAGCTCAGTCTTGCTTAATCCCTTCCCAGCCAGGAGTATGGGAAGAAAAGGGAAAAACTGGGATTAATTTTCAAAGTGGATTAATAACCTTCCATACATGTCTCATGTAGATACTCATACCTTACACTCATGGAGCCATAATGAAGTTGAGCCACTCTGTCTGCAGAGTTCAGCTCAGGCAAACCAAAACTGCTTTTCCCCTAAATGAGAGCATCTGAACTGGGCTTTCCTGCAGGTTAAGTAACTTCCAGCAGTTCCCTGAGCAGACTGGAGCAGGCAGAGTCTCTTGCATGCACAAAACAAACCTGGAACACATTGCCCCAGCGTCCCTAGGAGCCAACACCTTGCTGAGCTCTCTCCCTTCTTGGCAGGTGCCTACCAGGAAGATTTCGAGTAGATTTACACAGTTCTGTGGGCAGTGGCCAGTGGGAGCCCAGTTTCAGATGCTCACTGGTTTTGTGTCGAAACCTGCCAACACTTGCAGGCTCTGATCAGGGAGCTTAGTGGGAGGAGAAGCTGCATGGAATTGCATCTAGAGGAAAAGGATTTTCCCTTTTTTTACCCTCTTATTTTTTTCCCTTTCCCCCTCCCTGTTTTTTAAGGGACATAATAATAGGGCAGAATTTGTACTAGAAACAGGAATTTGTCCTTCTGTAACAGGAAGCTGCTGGTATGTATTTTTGGGAAGCCACGGAAATCGCCAGTGTTTGCAGTCCAGTTTGAAGGCTGGCTGTCCTCAGGATTGAAGAGATCTGCTAAAACAGAAAACCTTTCTTTCTCTTGCGTATCCATGGAGATTTCCTGCCCTGTGTGCAGGGGCTGGTGTGCTCACGGGGGCTGGGCAGGGGGGTCTCAGGGGTCTGCTGTGGCAGAGGTGATGGAGAACAGCACAGGGGAGGGCTCTGCTGATGGAAAGGTCACCTGTTTTTTCCAGGGCTCATTTGCACAGTTCCTGTGGGTGCATGTTTTTGTGACTAGATATGGATTGGAAAGGTCTGGAAGGTCTCCAGAAAGCCATTAGAAAAATCTATTACACTGATAGGAGAGTTAACCTGGGCTATCCCAGGAATTTACAGTTAATCCAGGCTCTCTGCCTGTGGCCCCCGCTGCAAACTATGCACACAGCTTAATTCCTGGAAGTGTCACATCAGTTTTGAAAGCAAAAGTGAAGATTTGGGCTGTTTCCTGCTCTTGTTATGATCGGATGGAATTTTTGCCCTGCTTTCTTGCCGCTTTTCTGCTCCCTCTTGATTCAGCGTTGCATAGACGGACCAGTTCCTTCTCAAGGTAGGATTTTTAACCTTTCAAGCTGTTTGGTTGCTTCCTTGCCTCCTCCTTGGTCTTAAAAATGGGCAGAGCAGAGGCCCTGGGCTCTCAGGCTGAGTGGTGCTGTCCTGGGAGGAAGCTGCAGCAGCAGAAGGAACAACGCTCTCGGGGGCACAGGGACGTCTCTGCCTCTGCTGCTCTCTTATCGCCTTCCCTTCCTGCTCATCTCTCTCAAAATAGGTTGGATAAATATCCCCCTGCTCGCCAGCACCGAGGCTCCAGAGCTGCAGAAAATCATTTTAATCCAAGCTTGGGACCATTCCTGGTTCTCTTCAGATTTGTTGCTGTGTTTGAATTGATTTGACCAAGCTGGGAGGTTTTCAAAGTGCCTTTTCCTACAGTCCGTGCTAAACCATGGAAGTTTCTGACCAGTGCATGAAGTGCACTCCAGGATCCATGTCGGTGTCCTGGAGCACAGGGCTCTCATTGGCTTCAGGGCAACCTGCAGTGACTGCAGGACAGGAATGCCTTACTCCCTGTGCAAGTCTGATCAAGTTCTTGAGGTGTTTCTCCCTTTTCTTGTGCTACCACACAGGTTTATGACGAAAAAATCTGAGGGCTTATCAGGCAGCTAAAGTGGAATTTGATGTTTTCTATCCCAGTGTTCTTTAAAAGGTGCCCATCTTTGGGTGGGTTTTGCCTTCATTCAGTCTAAAATGAGGCTTTTCGTTAGTGAGCAGGACAGGCTCCAGCAGGCTCACATCTGCTTTAGTTTCTTGATGGACGAAAAAACCCCAAGAAACCTTACTGGGGGCAGGAGTTTGGCTGAATGCAGGATGGCAGGTCACTGAACCCACTTCTGTGCTGGTGTTGGGGCAGATTAAAGGCAGAAAACTCTGGGAGGGTCCTGTGGAAATGCCTCCCACGAGGGATGGACAGGGCAGTGACTGCTGCTGAGAGCTGCCTGTGCTCAGCTTTGCTCCGATGCAATCAGAGGAGAGCTGGTCCAGCCTTGGGGAACCTTGGCTGCCGTTTGTAAGGCCTAAATTTAGGTTTCTGCTTTGATTCAGGACTGCTTTTCCATGTGCTGCTGTCAGTCTGTTCCCCAAGGGAGTGTTATCCCACAGGGATGCTGCAGAATGTGAAGTGTTAAAGGTGGTATTGCTTTAGGGTTACATTAATCACATAAAAACACATTAAAAATATCATGTAATTAAAATGTTCTGCTCTTAAGGAAGTACAAATTGTTTACTCCAAGATTTTGAAACCATTAAGGTCCCAGGTTTGTGGTGTGTGCAGAGGAGGGCAGACTCCTGGTCTCCATTCCTAACTAAAGGTTCTCTTCTTTCCTCCAGCCCAGGTGATGGTGGGGAGAGGCTTTGTGAGAAGTGGTCCTGTCCAGTGACCCTGTTGTCCTGTCAAAATTAACCTGTGACCTCTGTGTGTGTTTGTTACAGGGTGGATGCTCGAGAGAGGAGGATAAGGCACAAGTGTCTGGGACCAGTGGAATGGAGGCCTGATGTAGATGGAAAGATGGGTAAGAACTGGATTCCCCTGGAGCAATTAATTTTCTGCAGCCTGTTAATTTTGGTTGGGACCACCAGGCGTGGCGAGAGTGGGGGACATTGCTAAGCACTCCGAGTAAATACCACGTTGCTTTGTAATTTATGTTTAGCGTTTTAGTGGTGCCAAAATTGGACAAATTTTCTTCCTATTCTGAGTGTGATCTGGTGGGTCATGTTCTAGGTGGAGTCTCTTCCCAAGTGTGCCTTGTATTTCTCTGCAGAGCATTTTCATTCCCTGTAGATCTTCTCCCGAGGAATCTTCTGTTTCAAACAAAGCTTGAATATATTGCTTTTCTAATTGGTGACCTGGATTACTTTCACTTTCTGTCTTTTCTGCTGGAATAGTTGTTTATCAGATGCTCTGTGGTGCTGAGGGAAACTTTAATAAAGTGGGAATTATTTATATTTCTGGAGGTACATCATGATTTTGGTCTTATCTCTATAGATAAGAACTTTATCCTAAAGAAAATTCATGATGTCAGCAATTGGGACCACGTGGAAGTGCTTAAATGGCTTCCTGACCTGGTGACCCAAGAAAGGAGATCTTGGAGGAGTCCTGGTTGAAGCTGAGCACTTCACTTGCACATTTGCAGCATTTACACGAGTTCACCCAAAACTTTTCAGGGATGGCTGAAAAAAAGGAGATATGTTTGGGAATATCAGTAAATTTAGGGATTGTTCTTGTAGATGTGTAGAATCACAGAAAATCACAGAATCATAGAATAGTTTGGGTTGGAAGGGACCTTAAAGACCATCTCATTCCACCCCCTGCCATAGGCAGGGACACCTTCCACTATCCCAGGGTGCTCCCAGCCCCGTCCAGCCGGGCCTTGGGCACTTCCAGGGATCCAGGGGCAGCCTCAGCTTCTCTGGGCACCCTGTGCCAGGGCCTCACCAACCTCACCGTGAATAATTTCTTCCTAATATCCAACCTAAACCTGCTCTCTGTCAGTTTGAAGCCATTCCCCCTTTTCCTGTCACTACCTGCCCTTATAAAAAGCCTTGTAGAAACATGATTCAGAGTTTGGTAGTGGTTTGAATTTAATAATGAAAAGTGTGAAGCCGCTGCCACACCTTAAGTGTTCATTCTTCCCTATGGAAAAGGGAGAAGAGTGGTATTTTCCCCATCCTGGCTTTATGAGTCTGTTCTTTTTGCTCTTTCTCTGTTACCTAGAAGAGAGATTTTGTGGGGAGAGGACTAATTTAAAGCTAGATTAAAAAAAAAAAAAAGGGAAGAGAAGAGAAAGTCCAAATCTGCTTCTTCAATATAAAGAATGACAAATTTCAGTTTAAAATCCCTGGTGACTAACCCCGAAACTTTTTAGAAACATTTTCACTTTGAAGGCAAAAGCCACTGCTTTGTCAATGCAGTGTGGGTGTTTTAAGAAGGAAAGCTCAGACTTGCCCTGAGCACCAGCAGGGAAGGAGTTGCTGGCTCCGGTTCTCAGGAGATTGTCAATTTGATGGCTTTTTGTACAGAGTGGTTGATAGAACCTGCTTAAAGGTGCCTTCAGCCTGCCAGCTGCAAATATAACATGGGTGCACGGGGACAGCGTTCGTTGTGGGAACTCTGTCATGAAGAGAGGCACTGTGGCTGTGTTTTTGGGAATGTGAGCGGAATCACAGGAATCTTGTGCAGGTTTGGAGTTCTGCTGGCACTTGTGTGTGGGTGGAAGGCGCTGTGCATGTCCCCTTGCCAAGATGTCATTGCTGTGGCTCGTCACCAACAGCACCCACACCAGTGTGGGGTTAGATCTGCCAGGCTGTGTCCAGATGGGATCATGTTGTGGTCCTGAGTCTGCTCTGTGGCTCAGCTCTGGGGATGAGCTGGGTGAAGTGTTGTGTACCCCCATCAGTGGTACTGAGTGGTGCTTGGCAGTTAAAGAATCGCTGCCATAGCTTTGCTGATGCACAGAAATTCCGGCTAAATTTTGAGGGGTTATTAGTTTTACTTCTCTCGCTCTTCATTTTATATGTGTTTGTTTACTCCATGCATTGGGATGAGGGAGCATTTTCAAGGGAAGTGCAGGGAATTTGCAGCCACGTCACTGATTTCCTTCTGGAAAAGACCGCGGAGGAGATGTCTTGGATGAGGTGATCTCTGATGGTCTGTTCCAGCTCTACCTTTTCTTTTGTTTTTCCAGGATCCTATTTATAGTCTGCTCAGTGTCACAGAGTTCAGGACTGTTCACTCCTAGATGTGTTCTAGGGAAGTTGCATGACCTCGCATGGAGACCACAAGACGGGAAGTGGGGACTTCTGGCGTCTCCGTGTCATGCAGTGCTTGCCCCAGCCCTGTGCAGCCGTGGTATCCCGGGGCTGTTGCAGCATCTCCACATGTGCCAGCTTGGGACCAGCCTAAGTCCTTGGCACTGGGTTTTTTATTCAGCTTACAGTCCATTTCCATCTGCAACCTCTCCTCAAGGGTCCAAGACTCTTTGTAATTTGATCAAACGAGTGCTTATGACACTTTTTAAGATGTCCGTATCTCCAGTGCAACACAGTGGAGAAACCATGGCCAATAAGTACTAAAAATTGCTGTGTTTAAACATGACATCACAGTAAAAGTAATATTAAAAAAAACCCTGCAGAAGTTGGTACAAAAAGCACCAGCTTGTTTGTTGCTTCACTTTTATTCTTTTTTGTTTTAGAAATTATTTAAGTATTCCTAATTGTGGTTATGAAAAGCTGTGTGTGTGCATGTGTGTTTCTGATGATAAAACCCCCAGGAAGGCTGATCTGTTCTGCTCAGTGTACATCCATACAACTCAAAGGTTTAGGTCTTTAGTGCTTTGCTGGAGCAAGTGTGACTTTTGCTTCAGCAGAAAGGTCATCTGAGGTGTGGGAGATGGGAGAACGATCTTGTTTATAGTATTGACTTGACAGAGTGTGTGTGATTGCAGGCTGGGCTGGCAGAAGGCACAGCAGCTTGCAGAAGGCTGGTTTGCACAGCCATGGCATGGCCATTTAACTCAATTAATTGGTGTTTGGGGGGCTGCTGAAACAGAGAGAACTGCTGGAGCTGGAGGGGGCAGGACAGACCCCATCCCTTGGATGTCATTGATGTCTCAGCCCTCCCATGCCGTGTTTTCCTCATCCCTCAGTAGGCAACGCTTTCGCTCTTCTCTTCCTTATTGCTCTTAACTTTCTCTTTGTATGCTGAGAGCTATTAAGGAAAAAATAGTTCATGTTGAATTGCAGCACTTTACATTATAATAAGACACATCAGGCTTTCTAGCTCAGGTTTTATTATTTTTGAGAGGTGTCTGAGTTAAAAGGTGCCCATGGTCTCCTTCTCCTTTTCCTGCCGCTGCACCTGTTGTACCCAGGGCTC
This sequence comes from Pachycephala philippinensis, assembly GCA_013397055.1. Taxonomy (NCBI): domain Eukaryota; kingdom Metazoa; phylum Chordata; class Aves; order Passeriformes; genus Pachycephala; species Pachycephala philippinensis. The sequence continues at coordinate 303,005 of VWZT01005961.1, read as the reverse complement.
AAATTTAGGGTGCTTTGGGCACCTGGGGAATGTGGGACTGGACCTGCACCACACCTGGGATGTTGCAGCCGTTGCTGCAGCAACAGGTTAGGAGTTCACGGGCTCTGGACTGAGGCTTTGAGCGCTGGAAGTCGCTGGGCTGGGAGGGAGAATGAGTTCTTTATGATCCCTCAAATAACCTTCAAAGGTATCGAAGTCAGCCAGGGGAAATAACTTGCCAGTTACATTTCTTTGCTGGGTAAACATTTTTCTCCTTTCAAGTGTGCTCAAGAGAGAGGTACAGGTTGTGGGGAGAGGTAATATCTTTTATTAGACCAAATGATAGAGGTGGAAAAAACCAGGCTGCCTTTTAGGCACATAAGCCCTTCTTCAGAAGGAGCAAATTTTAAGCTTAGCAGGGGAACTGCTGGAATAATTGGCCCAAGTTTAATTCAATTATGTTAATCCATTAGAGGAAAATTAGTGTTTGTGGAGCAAGGGGCAGGGTTAGCAAAAAAGTTGTGAAGGGAGATAGTGGGATGAGAGAGAAACCTCGTGCCTTTGAAGTGGTGAGGAGCAGCAGAGCTGCAGGCATGCAAAATATTCTTAAATGTGGTTAGTTTTGCTTTTTAAGGGTCTAGCCCCTGCTTGCAGCTCTCCTAGACTAACTTTAATCTGCAAAAGCAAACGAGAAACAAGGGGTTTGTCACGAACAGTGTTAGGTTTATGGTTGGGCTCAAAGATCCTGTCTCCTGTTCCAGCATCCCAGTCACTGGCTGGATGTGAGGGGCAGCAGCTGTTTCCCCCAACTCTGCCCTCTTCAGCAGATCTTCCCCCCACCAAATGCCACCCAATTTCAACCCAGACTTTTGCCCCATTATCCAAAAGGGGTGAAGGCTGTGAGGTGGCTGCACCTCCATAGGTTGTGCTCCTGAGCTGCTGGAGGTGGAGAGCTGAGAGAAGGAAGGAGAACGACTGTCAGGATGTTGGATGGGGGAAAATTGGCTTCTTAACTGGGCTTTGCCACCCTCTGAGCGTGTGGGGATGTACAGGGGACTTGTGGTGACAAGTGTGCCCAGGGATGGGGCTGTGGAGGAGAGCAGGGTGTGCAGAGCCTGGGAAAGCTCTGCCAGGGGCTCCGGTCCCGTGGAATTTTACTGCGCACGGCGCTGTCAGGGATGGCTATTTCGGGAGAGCAGGCTTGTGGTGAACCACAGACGTAACCTTGCTTTCCCTCCCTGCTGAGCTAAACCAAACACCTTTTGGATCCCGAGTCCTTTTCCATTGCAAAAGTCCCTGGTAAGCCTCTGGGATGAGGGAACATCGGCATCGAGCCACAGCGCTCCACAACTCGTCAGGAGAAATTTCTTGTATGATTTGTGGCCTAACCACTGAAACTCTTACGTGTGATAAAACTTGCCATCCCAAATGCTTTGGTTTTGGTGTTTGCAAGGTACTGATCACTCGGGTTTTAAGGGCATCGCTCTCACCTCTCCTAAACAGAGGTGCAGTCCCAGTAGCTTTGCCTTTCCTTTTGGTTTTTCCTGGGGAAATTCAGAGGGCAGTTGAAGTTCTTCATGATCTCACCCTGGCTCTCAAATAGGTTCTGCCATAACACACAGATTTATGTGCCAGGTTAGTCTCTTTTGCTGTTTTCTCAATGCTCTCATTAATTGATTAGAGTCTTGGCATGTCTGTATTACCTTGGAGGTGTTTGCTTGTTTGTGTGCATGAGTGTTTTGGAGACTGGTTGGGCCCTGCCATTGGTGATTTGATTTAGTTATATATGTGGTACCCATTTACCATTTTAAAAATAACTGGTTTAGCTTTTTTAAAAGAGATTCTTGCCTTCCCCTCCAAGCCCGTTCCTGAGCTCTGATTTCTGTACTTACCCCCAAGAAAAGGAGTGTGTGGGGTGGTGTAACTGTGCCCTAAACCCACAGATGCTCTGCTGGGCACTTGGTGTGGTGGACATCTGTAGCTGTCAAAAGCCTCTGATGGGTTTGGCTTTGTTTCTTTTCACAAAGCAGTTACTGGTTGTGCTATAAAAGTGAAATTAAAAATCCAAACTGATGTCATTTGTGGAGAGCGAGACTTGAGCATCAATTTGTCAGGTAAAGGATTAACAATCTCCTCTACCTGGTGCACCCTTTAGCATCATAATTCTCTGAGAAGAAGAAATGTGCTTACAAGAACCCGCAGCACATCACAGCACTGTTTTTTCTGTGAGTTTGTGTCCCAAACTCAAGACGTCAGTGAGCAAACTCCTGCCAAGAAGTCCTGCGTATCAGGAGGGTCTTTCCTCACTTCCTCTTCTATAATTGCTCTGCTCGACCTGCTGGGCTGTGCCCTGCCCTTGAGTCCTGCACAGGGGTGACCTCGGCATCCCTTGGGTGGGGTTGCAGAAGGGAGAAGGGCAGCAGGATCCAGCTGCTGGTGAGCCTTTGCTGACTTGCAAAGGGAACGTGCTCCACTGGTGTGTCTGCTGCCCTGCAATCTGCTCTGGAGGAGGGTAATTGGATCATTTTTCTCTTTATCAAATTCTGGACACAGCTCCAGACAGTGGCAAAATGCTTTGTGCATGTGGGTTGAATTTATGCGGAGGTTGTCTGGATCTCACTAGGTGGGTGCAGGCAGCACTCTGCCACAGATCAGTCACAGGCAGCCCTTCCAAGGGGGTGAGTTGCACAACAGAATTTGTAGCTGCCTGTCAGAGTGTCTGGGTCCCTTCTTTGCCTGCTTGAGGGCTTTTGTCACAGTCCAAGTCAGGCTCCTGAGCCTCTGGCTCACTGGGCTCCTTTCCTAGTATGGACTGGGACAGTCAGTGATGGTGTTTACTTACTAATTGATCCCTTTGTTAAGAATCAGAATCATTTAGTTTGGAAAAGGCCCTTAAGATCATCAGGCCTGTGCTGGCTTGGTACCTCTATCCCCACTTTCTTGTGCATGGCCTGAATCCTGAAATCCCAGGTCAGGGTTTGTCTTCATGTCCAAGCTTTTTCCCTCTCTGGCTTTTGGAGAAAAGGCGGCATTTATCTTCACAAGCAAGTTCTTTGACACCTGCTCTCACATGGGTGAGGGTTGTCCTGTTCCCTGGATCGGGAGGGACCTGGCCTGGTCTGACACTGACCTTCTGCGAAGGCAGTGGGCACCCCAGGGGGCTGCTGCTCTGATAGATGTGGGCTTCCACTGTAACACGTGGGCCAGGTTTGCTGTTACCCCCTGCTCACACAGCAAACAGACATGAAAAGGTGCTTTGGCCACTGAACATTATGTGCTCCTTTGATGTTTCCTCTTGATAAAAAAAAACGTTATCCAAAACAAAAAAAAAAACCACTGGAAAGAGCTGCAGAAATGAATGAACTATCCTCTAGTGGCAGAAGCTATGTATTTCCATTTACTTACATGAAGAAGGTTTAAAAGGAGATGAAATCAGAGTCTGTGAGTACCTGGAGAAGATGGGGAGTGTCTGTTAACAGAAGGGTCTCTAAGATACAGGGGTACCAAGATCTAATGAGTAGAATACAAAGCAAGCTGTATTCTCAAACTGGAATTGAGATCTTTCTTGCAAAGAGGTTACTGGAGTAAGTGCAAGAGCTCTTCAAGCTAAGGCTTCTGAACAGGTCATTTTGTGTGATTCCAGGTCAGGGTTGGGATGTGGAGGCTGCTACATGAATTGGTGTGGCCTGTATACAGCCAGGAAGGCCAGATCAAGTTCAGTCCTCTCTGAATTTAAGCTCCTTTAACGTGTTTAGCTCTGGCTGCAGACTCGTGTGGTCTTGAGCAAGGCTTTTGTCTGTCTCAGATTCCTGTCCATCAAATGAGACATAAAACCCAGCCCATCTCCCTTTTCTTCTGACAGTGTAGCTGAAATTCCATCAGGAATTCCATCAGAGCTGCCCTTTGCAGGTACTGAGTGATGCCAGGGGAGTGAGTCTTGTCTTTCAGTTCAGGTGCCCTTTGGTAACTGATAAATGTTGTATAGCAGTCGAACCAAAAACTCTGTGTTTTCACAAAAAAACCCAGAGAAAATGAAAGGCTGATGTCTCTTCAGACCAAAGTCAGGATTGTCAGTCATCATCATGTGGCTCCATATTTATTTTCACTGTGTTTTATTACATTTCAGTATTTTTGTCACTCTGTATTCAAAGTCTTGCCTTTGAAAGGGCTTTCACTGATGGTGACAGTGTTTCTGTGTGGCTCCCCATCCTCTCTTCATCCCCCTCTCAGCCTCACAGAACTCTTGCCTCTGCCTGGGGACATCCCCAGTGGCTGCATCACCTTCTGGAGAGGTGGATGCTGGCGGTGGAGGGTGCTGCTGGAGTTTACACAGGCAGATGCACTCACTGTCAGCATGAGGGCTGTGAAAAGCACAGAGGGCTCGTCAGTGAGCACGAGTGGTCACATCTGTGGTTTTTCTCTGGATCCAGGTGCATGCAGGGCCCTGGAGCTGCACGCTCCAGCCTTGCTCAGGAATGACTCACAGGACAATATTCTTCCCTCCTGCAACGCCCAGGACTTTTCCCGGACTCTTCCCAGGCCTGGTTCTGCCTGGTGTGAGTGTGAGAGGCCCAAACCAGAACTCACCATGTTTTACAGGACTCTGCGTTACTTCTGCAGGCTTTCCTGTGGGCTTCATCCAGCTGCTGCTGCTGCTTTTTTTTTGCAGTGTTGATGGAAGCAGCTTCGTGGAACTACCGTAAGCTGCCTCTTAGCAATGACCTATTGGTGAAGCCAACAATAACAGCAGTGTCTAGACCATCTGAGCACAGCTAAATTATTCCTTTGTCCCTTCTTCATTTGCTTTCTCTCCTGACTCTTGAATTGTTTTGGGTGGTCCGTGTTGACCTTCAGGCTTTCTGTTTCTCCATTTCTACAATTTTTTTTCCTCTCTTTGAGCAGTGAACTTGCTGTACTAAGACTGAAAGTCCAGGTTCCTCTCTCCCTCACGCAGGCTGGAGCCAAGGCCACGTAGCAGCGCCGGAAGCGTGTCTCTGAAGGGCAGAGAGATGTGTCATCTGCTGCCTTTTTGATTTCACTCCCTGGTTGATTTTGATGCCCCAGATTCATCCTGGTAGTGCCTGGGACTTGTGAGTCTTAACATCTTGCAGAACTGAAAACCTGATGAGAGAAGGAGGCATTCTGGTTTTGATATAAGATCCTGCCAAAATGGATGAGTGTGTTTTAGTAAAAATACAAACCCTGTCTACTGGAGCTCCACTGCTCATTGCTTCCTGGGAGTGCTCTTGGCTTTCTGCTCCTGTGTCTTCCTCTCTTCTATGTGGCTATGGATACTCCCCCCCGCCCCCAAACCTCTGGGAAATTAATATCTTTTGAAACATCTATTATTTTTGGTTGGAAGTGGTCCTTGGTTGGATGGGCTGGCAGTGTGATCAAACAAGCTTTGTCACAGGAAGCTGATTTAAAAGCACAAAATTAAGTGTGTTGGTGGAAAGTAGAGAAGAAAGAAATGAGTTTCCTACTAAGGGAAATAGCTGAAAATAAAGATAGAACTGAGGATGGAAGAAGAGACACTGGGGACAGAGGGACAGCACTGAACGCAATTTATTTTTATGTTTCATTTTTGCTGCCTCTATAATCAGCTTTTCTCTGCCCTGATCTTCCATGGTAGAAATAATCCTGTTTACTTGTTGTGTTGGAGATCAAGTGGGATTTGTTGTACAATTCATCCTGTGAACCCACAGTGCCTTAAGTGAATTTGTACAAAACGATGCCAGAGTGGAGCTGGGCCAGGAGGTCGTTCGGGAGCAGGAACCTGCTCACGTTGCACAAAGATTTCCAGGAGTCTCCCAAGTCCATCTGAGCTCCGAGGATGCTTCGTCGGTGTTGTGCAACTCGCAGCTGTTTTGTTCTGGAGCCATGGCAAAGCCTGGGGAGGTGTTTGCTGTGCAGCCTCAATGCTGCCTTCTCACAAGGCTCAAGAATATTTGGGTCCTGCCAGGGCTGGATCAGGAGAACAGGATTTTTCCTGTCCCTTGGGCACGGGATTCCTGACAATTGGCATTTTGTCCCGGGGAGAGCCATCCATCCTTCACCCTCTCCTGGCTCAAACCAAGCCAAAGAGAGAACGAGCAGCCTGTGACACCCCTTTTGCTGGAAAGGCTCGGGAGTGGCATTTGGATTTAATTACCCAGTTAGCTTCAGTGCTTGTTTGAATTTTGACTGCACTGGCTGTGCTGGCTGCGTATTTCCATGGAACAAAGTTCTCCACCCTTCTTGGGAGTCAGCTTGGAGACCCCAAGAGCAGTAATTAGGATGGGCAAGAGGTTCAGTCTGGAAAGCATCAGTCCCTGTGCAAAGCTGTCCTGGAGAGGACGGGGAAGTGTTGGTTTTGCAACCGATGATGCAAATTGTGCTGCTGCTCAGAAGTTGCTTCAGAGGCTGGTGTGGGGGGTTTTGTTTTGAACAGTGGAGGCTTTGGTCATAGCCTCTCTGAAATTGCAGTTCTCTTGGAGTAAAAACATGCTGGTAAAAGCAGTTGAAAAATACTTAAGCACATAGAAATACATTAGTTCAAGGAAATATTGTATTTCTGCTTATGCTTAAGTCATCTTTCACCCTCCTCAAACAACCTTTCCTGCTTGTATAGGAAGGAATTTTCTTATCTTATTTTGTAGCAGTTGTGTCATTTAGTATTTTAGTTTTTTGACAACGAACACTCACGTTTTGTAATTAAAAATCTTCAAAAGCTTTTCAGAATGCTCTTTTGCATCAGTTTTTTAGTAGATGGAGGAATGAAAATGCTGATTTGACAGTCAAATACAAGAAATAGCTTCTCTTTCCTTTTTTTTTTTTTTTTCCTTCACTACCTGATTCAGGAGAGCTGGAGCTCAGTTTTACACCACTGATTCTGGTCCAATTAAGTTGATGGTTGGGTGTTTCTGGAAACTGGCTGAGTTTAAGCAATTACTGAAAGTGAGTGGATTCTCCTTGCTTTGCTGTGTTTGGAGAGATGCAAAAAGTCGCTTCTGACAGAGATTTGTAGCTTGACTTCCTAAGAAATGTGGTTTATCATGAACTGGCTTTGCAGCACCAGGAATTTTTAAACCTGTGTTTGGTGGACTCGGAAGTCTGTTACAAAAATCTTTGGCAAAACTGGTGTGTAGATAGAGGAGGAAGACAATGTTATATAAACCAGGGCACTGGTGGGTTAAACAGGGATTCCTCTCCTGGAAGATGCTGCCAGGCATGGCCAGGGAGGTTTGGAGATGGGAGAGGGATGGTGAATTGGGGGGTTTTGCTACCAAAGCCAGGCTCTGCCTCTGCCTGCTGGCCCTGTTGGCCTGTGACGTTACAGATTGTGTTTTGTGTCAGGCAGTTCAGGAAACTTTTGTTGTCACTCGCTGGAAAAAAAGAAGAGGGTGAGGGGCACCGTAGAGATTAGAGCTTTGGTGGAAAATTCCTGGAGGGCGGCGTAAGGGGGTTTTGTTTTTGTGGATTTGTTTTAGCTCGTCCCTCCCCCTGTTCCCTTCCCCCTGCACAAAAAAAAAAAAGCTTTTTTCCTTCTTTTTTTTGTGTTGGGTATTTTCCTACTACAAAATCTGTGTGGAAAACTATGCTTGTCCCAGAGGTCCTTTAGAAAAAAACCAAAACAAAACAAACCAACAACAAAAGAAAAACACCCCAGACGCAAACTATGGGGACATAAACCAAGTGGTTTGTTTTTTTGGTTTTTATTTTTTCTTTGGTTTTTGGTTTTGTTTTGTTTTCCTGAACTAGAACTGAAAATTGTCTTTTTCTTGAGTCTTTTCCTGTAGCATTCCAGGCTGTGCTCCCTGCCACCCCTCTGGAAAAACATACCTGTGCTTTTAGTAAGTAGGGAAATGTGGAAGGCAAAAGGGGTTACATTTTAATGTACTTTGGTATGAATTTTATTCTTTTGTCAATTATATATCTAATATTGATGTGCAGATACATGTTTATGTATTAAATATGTCTACACACATTGCCTACAGGAAAAGGTAGCCTTTTTCCAGATAGTTTGATGTAGGCATTGGAGATCGTTTCTGACCTCTGAAATGTGAGACTGGATTTTAAACATCTTCCCCCAATTTTTCCACTTTTTTTTTAATATATTCTGTGAGCACAGCACACATGAAAAGTCTTTTTCTCACATATCTGGGTTTTTTTCGTAGCTTCAATCCTGATAGAACCCAGCAGGAGGAGCAGAAAAAGAGGAGATGATGTTGTATCTGAGCACGAGGATCCAGGACATACACCTCCCTGGGGAAAGATCCTCACTGTTTGGGTCCAGTCCTGTCTGATTTCATATGGTTTTTGTCATTTTTCACATATTTGTGGACTTTGAGTTAAATCTGCAGGCTGGCCTGGCGTAGGGGTGGTTCTGTCCCTGGAGACACTCATTTTTAGAGAAGATTTGTAGCTGTATTTGTATTTTTTACAGTAATAGCTGCATGTGCCTAACACTTGCCTTGACTGTATCATGAACACGGAGTGTGCAGTGGCTTCTCACACCCTCCTCACGAGTGTGCCCTGCCCTAGGTCTTGGCAGGGTTCTTAGTTCTTGTGGTTGGTATTTTGCAGTGTAACACTTCATAGCTGCTTTAAGAGGCCACAACCACAGATGCCAAAGCTTTGAAAAGGAGGAGATTGCTTTCAGATCCAGTGGGCCCTCAAAGTTCTCCCGTTACTGCAGAAATCAGAAATCCCATGCAGGCTCCCAGTATCTGCTATCCAGCATTGCTGAGTTTCTCTCTTCTCATGGGTTCCTTGGCCTCTCCCCTGGTTTCTCACTGCCTCTGGTTTTGCAAGTCAGTTGTGGCTCTTGACCACCTTTAATGAAGGAGGAGGAAAGGCAGAGATGAAGAGCTGTGTTGTGCTCCCTCACCTGCTGCTGTGAGCTTGCCAGGTCCTGAAAGGTTTCTGTCCTGTAGAGCATCACCTTACACCTCACAAAGTGGATCCAGCTCCTGGACAGTGCATCTGGAAGGGACCTTAAAGCCCATCCAGTGCCACCCCCTGCCATGGGCAGGGACGTCTTCCACTGTCCCAGGCTGCTCCAAGCCCTCTCCAACCTGGTCTTGGACACTTCTAGGGATGGGGCAGCCACAGCTTCTCTGGGCAACCTGTGCCAGGGCCTCACCACCCTCACAGAGGAAAATTTCTTCCTAATATCTGATCTAAACCTGTCCTCTTTCAATTTAAAGGCATTTCCTTGTGCCCTGTCACTGCATGCCCTTATCGAGAGTCCCTCTCCAGCTTTCTTGCAAGCACTTTCAGGTGGGGGCAATGACGTCTCGTTATCTGTCTCACCTGTGATGTAGGAACCTGTATTTTAAAGACAGGATGGGCTGGAAGAGACTGTGGTGTGGTCTTGGAATGCCTCTCTTAACAGGAAGGCTTGACATTATGTCTTTTGATCTGTTTGTGTTGAAAGTTTATGTTTGCAGTGTTGTATTTTCACTCTGCACATCCAAGGGCAGGGTTGTCTTCCACACTTCAGTTGTCTCTTCTTCTTTTGCAGATGACGAAGAAGCTCTGCACTCTATTATGAAGGATTTGGCAGCGTTGGGCAAATGTGGGGGGCTGCTGGACAACAACAGGAATAAAAACAGTGTCCACTCCAACAAACAGGTACGGCATTGCTTCTTCAGTCCACCCCAAACTCCAGCAGACCAAAGAGGTGGGCGCGGTGCTTGCCATGCTGGCAGAGCACAGTTTAAATGTTAGAACTGAAGTTAACAGGTGCTCAGCACATCAGAAATATCATAATTTTACCAAGTTATGAGCTTTATGACCTCTTTTTGAAGAGCTGAAAGGAAGTTACAGGCATCCTTATATCACAGAGGAGTAGAGAAGAGTGATGCCCCAAATTATTCACAAGTATAATAACTGAGCCTGAAACTGGGTTTAAATCCCAATTCTCACCTCAAGGCACTTCTAAGTGTTGTTTAGCTCTGAAAGCAGCAGAACTTGTTTCAGGCTGTGCAGCTTTAGGACTTGGATAAGTCAATTGTTTTCTATTGACAGCGTTAATGAAATACAATATTTATTATGTGCACATTTTACTTCAGATATTTGAAAGACAGGCTGCCAATTCTGAGCTGTAGACACCCAGGCTCTTCAGGGAGGAATAATGTCATTCTTATATAAAGTGTTTAATTATGAATTACTGCTGTTTATCTTTATGCTCCTAAACCCAAACGTATTGGCCCTGTTGTACGTTCAGAGTTGTTTTGGTGAGCAAAAATGTTGTCCCTTGAGCAATGTCAGAAATTATTTGCTGACATCGATACAATAGCTAAAGTGGGTTTAATAGCCTGTTTGTGTATGGAACAAATATTATGCGAACATGAAAGTTGTGAAGAAAGAATTCAGTTGGCAAAATAGCAAGAAAAAAAGGGAGAAAAATATTAGGACAACTGGGAAGCTGCTGGAGAAGCATGGCAGCAAATCCACTTGGAATTCCACCTCTAGTGCTATGGTTTAGAATGAGCTTGCAGTCAACTCTGCAGTTGCTGGATGCCTAGCAAGGAAGAAAACAAATTGTCATTTACTGTCGTCATGCATTTTTTGATGGCACTTGTGCTACAAACAGAGAAGTCTGGGTGCAGAGAGGAAAAATCCCTTCCCAAATCCCTCAGGACTCCCCAGCCACATGCAGACGAAAACACGTGCGCACGTCTTGTTTCAAAGTGTGTCCTGGCGGTAGCAGCTGTCCAAGTTGAATCACTGGGTTTGTGTTCAGCCCATGCTGAAATAAGTCCAACATATTTACAGAACTGACCAGAGAAACTCGGGGCTGGCTCCCTGCAGCTGCAGGCGAAGCAGAAAACCCAGTGCAGCTTTGGATGGCTCCAAGGGCAGCATCTTGTGCATGGTGGTGGGTGGGGACCGTGCCAGCTCGGGTTGCTTTCGGGATAGCAAAGCTTTTCATCCTCCTCTTAAATAACACATTTGTTTTGCGCAATGGGGGAAAATCCCTGCTGTCGTTTTTGAGAGCTGGGCTGTTAATGCAGCACATACACAGTTAGCCAGATAATTAGTCAAAAATAAGGGAAGTGATAGTTTTCATTGGCTGAATTCTTATCGGGATAAACTTGGCATCTTGCAATCAAGTCCATACCCACAGCCCATCCACTCTGCATCTTCATTTATAAATCACCAGTGGAGTTATGCCGTGCTGTGATATCAGCTTTAGAATAGTTGGCTGCCACTTGTGTTTAGTTTTATTATAGCAAGAATCAAACTTTCCTTTTTATCACACCATTGATGCTTGGAGAAACATTTCCTCCTTTATGATTTTTCTTTTTCCACCCATTTTCCACCCGTAAGTGGAGCAGCCATAGCTGCCTGCTCAGGGTTGCTCAGAGCTCTCTGATGGAGGAGATGTGGATGGTCAGGATCCCGCTCTCCTCGCGCATCCGGAGCTGAGGGTTCAGACCAGCAGGCCCCAGGAGATGAAGGGCGTTGGAGGATGTTGAATTGTTGCCTCACTAAATTGGACTGGCTGGAACACGTCTGGCTCGCGGGACGGCGGGAGGCGAGTTTGGGACATGGGGAGTGGCCAGAGGAGGTGGAATTAGTGGGGACTTGGTTCATGTTTGCAGCTCAGTTTAATCAACTTATTTGGGTCACTTTTAGGGTTTTTTTTCCTTGTTTTTTTAGGACAGAAATTGATGTGGGGGAGAGATTGCTTTGGAAATGCTGTCATGCTGGCTATTTCATGTTCCTTTGGCACTTGGCTTTCCCTTTTTATTTTTTATTTTTCCCTGTGATTAGGTTGGCTGGTTGTGCTGAGGGCTGCCCTGCAGAGTTTCCCTTCTTGGAGCGGGAGTGAGGCACGGGGGTATTTTGGTGATAAAATGTCCTCTTGGTCATCTCATTGTTGGTGCCTCTCATGAGGCCCTGCAGCAACATGCTCACGTTGAACTACCTGGGTCTGGGAGTTCAGTTGTTAGATTAATAAAATAATATTTCTTTTTCTGTGGAAGAACGTTTTTTCTGAGGCATGGGAATCCTTTAGTCAGTGTTCCAAATTTCCACTGAAAGACAGAGTTAAACAAGAATGTGTTGGCTAGCTAGCCAGTTCTCTGTGGCTTGCAGCAGTTTTTTGGTACACAGAGAAACACAACTCAAGTGCTATCTCATTCCTGTCTCCTGGAGGACTTCCTTAGTGCTCTCTTGACACAAGTTGAAATTTGGATCCTGCCAGATTGTATTCCTGGTAGGCCTGGGCCACACAAGAAAACAGCCTGTGGTGGTGTACGCTCCAAAACATTTCTTTCCCAAAATATCGATAGTTTTGCTTCAGATCATCTTAAGAAATGAACATCCTTTGGCAAATTTCATGAAAATCTTTCTTTTCTTAGTTTTCTTCCCTCACAAATGAGTTTAGGCTGAAGTCTGGGTTTCTGGATTTGCAGTGCCTCGTGGCAGAACAAGCTGGGAATGAGAACAGCACGGTGTGGATGATTTTCCTCCCTTGAATTGCCCAGGCAGCTGGCAGCAGATGTGATGCCTGAGCTGGAATCTCCTGAGTCCTGGTCAGGTGTGGCAGCCACTACATTGCCCTGCCTCTCTGCCTTGTGGGAATTATAGGGGCAGACGTGGACACCCTTTTCCTTCCCCATGTGAGTTAAAGGAGAGCCATTCTTCGGGATCAGAGGGATCATTCTGACAGTATTCCTAGAGCAACTTATGCACTGGTATTCCTCTGTTATTCCTTTAATCACTCCATTTGTGCATCCTCTGGCACGGCTGGAAGGAGTGCTTTCAGGCCGTCTCTTGGACTGAACAAAGGAGCTTGTTCATAGAAATGTCTCTGAAGAGGGGAAGGAGGGAACAGAAGAATGAAGATCTGCGTTGTGTTCACTAAAGAATAAGAAGGGAAACCCCAAATCATTAAGAAATCCTGAACAAAAGGATGGAGGGAGAAAAGAGCAATTAAATTAGCATTTATTTTGTATCTATTTCTGTGCACATCCATTCATTTCTATAAATAGCACTTGGCAACTGGCAGCGTGAAGCTGGTTGTCAGTGGGCCTCTGTCACGGCCGATGACAGCCAGCAACTCCTCTGCCACCTTAATCACGATGGCGAGTTCTCCCACGGCAATTAAATATTTGTAAGAAACGTTTTTCCATGTACATCAAATGTCAGACTGTCCTAAAAAGTTGTTCTTTTAGTAAATTACCTCTGGACTCTCTTCTTTTTGGCAAACTGGATGCAAGACAAGGCTTGCTCCTAACTCCAATGAAATACAGTTCATTTTGTAGCGCTCTCTGTGGGTCTTCGAGCAGCCTAAAGAAAGGAGTTTGGCTTTATCACCTCTGTTTTACATTTGGAGAATACGATGTGGGTGGGGGAAGATGGGAATCTCTGTGGAGGGTATCTGCAGGGATTTCCCCACCTGGGGAGCAGAAACAAGGGGCTGAGGGGGAGCAGCACTGACTGGGAGAACCTTGGCTGGAGATGGCAAAGGCAGTGGAATCCTAAGGATTTAAGAGGCTTTCCCATGTCTGCATGTGGAGCTGACTTGGGTGCGAAGAGGGTGATACCAATGAGAAATCCAGCTGGAAAAAAGCTATTCCCTTCAGATGGATGGTTTTAGATAAACATTTTGAAGCCTGTGATTTCTGCTGCTGTCTGAAACAGAAATGTCTGTAACAGGCAGCAGTGACCCTTCTAGACATCATCTTTCCACTGCCCTCTGAGCTGCTCAGGTGCTGGACTCGCTTTCAGAGGAAAAAAATCTGCAAGGATCCAGAGGGACTGGGATATATCGTGCTTCCCACCCCTGAAATGAGAAGGGGGCAATGCCAGACAAGCTCCTTTCTGTCTGATTGCTGAATAACCCGGCGTGCGTGGGGGTTCTGTGCCGATAATTCCCAATGACGTGGATTAGTCATCTCCTCTTGCGGTCTGGGGCCGCGCTCCAGCTGTCTGGCGTGTGAGGAACGTCCCGCTGCTGAGGGCAGGGGCGAGCACAGGGCTGATGCAAACAACCTGCACCTTGGGGAAGTGTAGGAGTCCCCCCCCCAGCCTGGCCCTGTGGTGCTGATTGCTCTTAGCCAGAGCCAGGAGCTGAGGAGGAATCCCACTGCTCTGTGGCTTTGTACAAAGGGAGTAACTCGAGCGCTGATGCCTGCGTGGCTCCGTGGGGTTTTCTCATTGTTTCCTAATCCAGTGAGTAGAAAATGAGAGAAGTGAAAACAATCCCTCTGATTGCCCTGTGGCACGCAAAAGTGGGTGTATTTCATTGCCACTGTATTAGCCAGGGGGGAAACTGAGGCAGAATAAGTGCCCGGGGTCTTGTGGGTGGATATGAGCAAGGCTGGAATGAGCCCCTCTTGGAGCAGCACCAAAGGGAATAGGAGGCTGCTTGTGATGATTTTTCCTGACCACAGAACGGTTAATGCTGAAGTCAGAGGCTTTGCCCCAGCTGGTTTGTGAGGCAACTGTGGATTTGGGTGGAAGAAGTGCCCCAAAGGCCCCATCCCTGTGATGTCTCAGCATGGGCAAAGCTGTGCTCTGGTTGTATTTGACAGGAGCAGCTTTAGAGCCAGCCACAGAAGTGGGATCTGGACAAAATGCTGTTTCTGATGGCAGCTGAGTTTAGGAGGAGTAGAGAACATGATGGGGGGAATCTTTGAATTTGTGCTAATCTGGGATTTTCCAAAGTGGCAATTTTAGGTGTTTCAGTGACACAGGCGTGGATGTGCAGGGCTGGCTCCCTGCCTGCCTCTGCCATTAGCCTTCTCCATGGGCATTGCTCAGCTTGGACTTGCACCCCAATTTGACCAAGGCGCTGGCTGTTCAGCAGAGAGGGTTCTCAGCACCTTCTGCTCCTCCAGAGCCGCTTCCATTTTAGGACTAACCGCTTGTTTTCCTGCTCTCCGTGTGTGCTTTTATTACAAACAGCAGTGAGCTCTTCAGGGATCTCTGTATAAGATCATGATTCACCTCGTTTGGAAACACTTTTTCCATTTTTTTCCAGCGTTTTCCTTAATCTAAACCAGCACATAGGGCTGTTGCTTCAGCTCTGAGGGCTAAGTTTGGACAAGCCTGCTGGGGTATGTGGTCCCCAGCCAAGAGGCAAAAGCAGTTGCCCCTTTTCTCCCCAAATTTCCATCTGAATTTCCTCTCTGAAGCTTGGCAGTTGTGGTTTTTTCTCTGTGAAATCAGAAGTTTTGAGGAAAGAGCTAAAAATACTTCAAGGGAAGCCTGGAAAGATGGCGATGGGTTTGTGGCCACAGCAGTGGCTTTGCTTTTCTTCCTTTCGGAGGAATATGGCAAGAAAGAGTAAAATGCCATTTGTTTGCAGGGCTGGAGGAAATGCCGGTACAAGTATTTTGGAGAAGAAATTATTGTAGAAACGAAGGGAATGACTGTGGTATTTCCTGTCAGGGCTGTCGCTGGGGTTGTTTGTGTCGCAGCAGGGTCTGCAGGCGCCAGCTGGGCCGTGGGCTCCTGCGTGCCCCGCGTCCTACGGAAACGCACACGGAGAGGGAAAGCTGCTCGGTACACACAGCCCAGGAGGCCAAACACCTAATTCTGTGCTTCTCTTTATCACTCTTCTGCTTCAGAGAATGAATCAGAACGTGGTTTGGGCTGGGAAGGCTTTTGAAGTCCAGTCTGTCTGCTGTGGGCAGGGGCATCTGTCACTAGGCCAGGCCTTGAGCCTGAATCCAGCCCAGCCTTGAACACTTCCAGGGATGGGGCATCCACAGCTTTTCTGGGCAACCTGTTCCACTGTCTCATCAACCCAATGGTAGAAAATTTCTTCCTTATATCCCAGCCTCAATCTAGCCTCTTGCTGTTGAAAACTGTTGCCCTCATCCTGTCACTACAGGACCCGGTAAAAAGTCTCTCTCCATCTTATAAAGCCCCTTTTATATGTTGAAATGATGCAATAAGGTGTCTGTGGAGCCTTCTCCTCCCTAGGCTGGGCTCTCTCTTCATTCCCTTAGCCAAGCCCCTCCTGCCTTTGTGCCTCAGTTTCCCTTGTTTGCTCCATTACCTGCCTGAGCTCTCAGAGTGCTGATGAAAACATTGTTTAAAGGCTCTGCCGGAGCTCAGGGTTTAAGGCTGGTGCCTGTGAGTGGCCTTACCCCTCTGCTCCACTGTATTTAACACAAGCCTTTGGATGTCTCAGCTTGTTCTCCTACACCCACTGAGGACCTCTTGATTGAAGGAGAGCAGGGCTGCCCTTGACCTCAGGTGACACCTGATGGGAGGGACAGTAAATAGTGCACCTGGATTGTGCAAGGGGGAGTTATATTCCTCACAAAATTGCAAAAGTGAGTAGGACCCAGCAGCCTCCACCACCCATGCCTCTTCCACCTCAACATTTGCACGCGGTGTTGAGTTCCTGATGGAGAAGGTGCTGGTCCTGCCTTCCCCCTGATTGTTCATTTGAGATGCTGGGTGCAGACTCACATGAGGTTCTGCTCCAGCTCTTGGCAGTGCCCCAGGCTCCCTGTGTAATCTTAAACCGGTTGCTCCAAACCAGACTTCCATGGGTGTAAAAAATCACAGCCTGCTCCAGCATTTAGGAAGTGCTTTGCATCCCCTGAGATTTCCTAGTACTTCGGGCACTGCCCACTCTTTTTTTTTTTTTTTTTTTTCTTTAAAAAAGGGAAAAAAGCATTCGTTGCTGATAGCAGTGATGAATTCAGCTTGAGCTGTGGGTCAAAAACAAGAGCAAGCCAAGGGAAGCCTGAAAAACTAAACTCTAATCAACTTCTCAGACTGATAAATATGAATTTATCCCTCTTCCAAATGCTTGCGAGCTAAAGGTCTTGCTTTCTTTGAGGGAGGCAAGAGGTTAGTGTGCTTCATACTGAAGAAAAATGTTATCTAATTAAGAAATGAAGTGGGTTTTCATTTCCCTGTTGCAGCCAGTGTGTTTGTAGCTCTGCTCAGAAGCAGAGCAGAGCAGTGTGGGGCAGCTGGCGTCCTTCTGCTGGCATCGGGCCACGGCACATCAGCCTTGTTGTTGATGTAGAAGAAAAGGATGCAGCAGGGTCGTGGCTCATTTTTTTTCATTTTCTTCTCTCTCTGGAGCTTTAGACAAGTGTTCTGACATTTTCCAGCCACATGCTGTTTTTCAAAACTTGTTTGTCTGTGAAATCTGTGCTGCTCAGCACAACCAGGCAGTGCGTGCTACATCCCAGCTCAGTGCGACGTTCGGGGCCGTGCTGAAAGTGAAACCTGTGTTTTGAAAGGTTTCCTGCAGCGAGGCCAGAGCTGTGTGAGCTCTTCCCCTTCCACGTCCTGCTCCTTTGTAAGGAGAAACCTCGAAAGTTCCTTGCCCTGATTTTTTTTTTCTCTCCTTCTTTAGAGAAGGGTTTTGTGGTGTTACAGTCAGTGAACCCACACTAGCCAATTTATTGCCAGCATCCAGGAGTGATGAACCAGCCAGGCCTGCTCAGAGAGGCATGTGCAAATAAAAATTGGCATAAAAGAGCCTATATCTTTTCTTTTCCGACATAGATCATCCAAGGTGGCAACACCACCTGTGTTTGCCTGTCTCTCCAGAATGACTTGAACCTTCAGCACTAGGCTGGTTATGGTCCTTCTTCTCCTTTTGAATTTTGGACTGGTTTAGAATTAATCTGGTATTTTTACAAGTTGGGCCTGGTTCTGGAAGTGAATCTGGAGTTTTTCCAAACTTTGTGGGTCTGGAGAACTGGCTGTAGCCACGGAGGTGATGTAAGTGCCTGTTTAGCACAGGCCTGTATCGCTGCTGGAGTGCCCCATTTGGTGACTGTCCCAGCGCTGGTTCTTCCCAGCCCTTCTGGAAACACAGAAAATGCCATGAGCAGAGATAACGAGGATGCATTTCGGGTGATCCAATGTGTTTACCCCGAATCTGTTTAAGCTTTTCAACAGAATCGCCTCCAGCCTTGACTTCCTGAATTTCGGTGGGTGTTTGCAGAACTCGAGGAGCTGTCAGTTTAAAAATAAACCGAAGGGCGCCTGTCCAGCTCGTTTTCCTCGTTAGAAACAAAGCTGTTTCACTGCAGCTCTGCTTTCCCTCTGAGAGGATGGAAAGTGTGCCTTCACATGCTGGCAGCCCAGGCCCAGAGATAAGTCCTGTGCTCAGGAAGGGCTGTCACCCTCCCAGTTGGGAGTTATCCCTGTGAGATGCTGGCAGTGAGGGACCGAGCCCTCCCTGGGGTTACACCTCAGAGGGAGGTGGCCAGCACTCCTCTCTCCATGGGAAGAGAACTGTTTGAGGAGGCTTGTGGGCACTGTGGGGGATAAAATGCTGGTTAAGTGGGGTGACTAGACCTGGTCTGGGAAGTCAAGAGGGTTTTGATCTATGTTGGAGACCATCGGAAAGTCCTGGAATGATCTAAGGGATGCTAGAGGGATGCTTGGCTCAGACGTGGTCTGAGAAGCTGAAGGAATGAAAAGGCTCCTTGTGGTCTTGATTGCTGCTAAATATGCACAAATAGAGGATGGGAGAAGTGGTTTTTACTGGTTCCTGCACAGCTGTGTGCCCAGTGTGCCTGTGACTCCACTGGCTCTTCCTCGGGCAAATTTTGTGGTTTTCTCTTGAGGTGAGCCATGGGTCAGTTCAGGGTGGGCATTTGCTGTGTATCGTGTATTGGCCCTGATACACTTTGCATTTTGTAGGTCCCAACAAAATAACAAGCAGCCCTACAACCATCCCAGCACTGTTGGCTTTAAAATCCTAGACTGTCTCCACTTGCATTAGAGAATGCTTGCTTTTACTTCTTAATTCTTTGCCCCAAATATTTCTGTGTTACAGCAAACATCCTCTGAGCTTTGAGTTTTGGGTTTCTAATAAAAGAGTACTGGGGTGAAACCATGGGAAGTGCTGAAGGTGGACAGGCATCAGACACTCAACGTGTTGGTCTCTTTGATAATAGTGCCTTGCTCCCTGGTGAGTTTAGGACATTCACAATTTTCCACTTTATGAATGCATTTTACTAAAACAGTTATACAGGTGAGTGTCTTCTTGCTTACAGAAAAACTTATTTTTTGACACCTCAGCAATGTGGGGTGTCCCAAAGTCTGTGAGTCCACCAGACAGCTTGGCCCTAGATAAACAGATGCCTGATGGAGTTAGGAGAGTCTTGCTGAGAACTCCTGTCAGCTTTGGATCTATGAGTCAATCCAGGATGCAGTTTGGGACCTCACCATTCTCTGCTTTTTCTTTCAGCAGCGAAATGTCAGGATCAAGTTTGAATATGAAGGAGAGAAAAGGTAGGTACCCAGTCCAGTCCCCCATTAATACAGGGACAAATTACCTTTCCACCCAACACCATCCTGCTGACTTCAGCCAGCTGCAGATGAGCTCACAGCAGGATTCATTCCCCTAAAATCAGCTACACTTTTATATTCAAGAGCCCTGCCATGTCATCCCATTTGCCACAAGAAGCTCCTGGGATTTGCACCCAGGCAAAATGGTTCCAAGCTGGAAGTCATTAAATGCCTGTTTTACCAGGGACATTGGATACATGCTTGGATCCTTTTCTCTTATTACTTCTTGAGCCCTGCTGAACCCCAGTGGAGCTGGAACTCTACAGAAATGTGTCCTTTGATCAGCAGTCCATGACACTTACTTAAGATAACCAGATTTTGGGCATGGGTCCCATAAAAATAGGGCTGGGAGTTAAAGCTTGTCCGCCCTTCCCTGCTTGACATTTTCATGGAATCACCTCTGCTCGGTGCTTGGTGACTGTGACAGGGCAGGACACAGGCTGATGGTCCAAGCTGCATGTTAAAGCCAAAGAAAATTAAAGTAGTGTTGTTGTAGGGTTAGACTGTACCTGCTGTAAACACCTATAGAGGTGCTGCATGGGATGGTACAGGAGTCACAGGATGCCAAACTGCGCCATCCCCACTTCCAGCCCTCCTCTCCATTCAGAGCCTTTTATTGCTGGAAATAGAAATGATAAATCACTGACCATTGCCTGATTTGGGTTTTCTCCAGTCAAGGGCTGCTGGGCTTCCCATTTTTCCACCTGTACCTCGCCTTAGAGGGAGCAGCAGAGGAGCTGCACTAGGGTTTTTGGTAGATATTCTTGCAGGGTAGTCCAGTCCCCTCTTGGGCACAGCAGAAGAGCAGCATTTCTGTGAGTGTAAAAGCAAGGAGCAGGCTCTATGCTCTGTGATGGAATCCAGGTCCTTTCTTCTGCACTGTCAGTCGAATCCCAGATTCCAGGATGCTTCTACTAAACTGAGACTGTTGTTGTATTTGTTTGTGTATACAGGATTATCCAGTTTCCAAGACCAGTCAAATTCAAGGAAGTGGTGCAGAAGGTCACGGATGCTTTTGGACAGACGATGGACTTGGTCTGTGTGAACAATGAGGTACTCTTCTCCTTACTGCTGAGGGGCAGCTTTAGGGTGCCCGGTGCCAACTTCAGAATTGAGCAGTGGTTTGTTCTGAAGGCCCTGATTCTGCGTTTTACTTGGATGTGAAGAAAAATAACCTTATTTTGTGGTTCCCAGCTAGTGAGTGCACAAGGGCTGTTGTCTCGACACAGCTCAGATGGATTCTCAGACTCCAAGCCAGGTTTTCCCTTCTCAAAATCATTTCAAGTAAGGCCTGTTGCACAGGAACATTGTCTTTTCCCCAGAACAAAAGATCCCCCTCACTCGGTCGGGGCTGTGAAGTCTTCCCACCTCGGGGGCAGTTGCAGGAGCGTGAAGTGCAGAGCAGGAGGGGCAGTGCTGCTCACACAGTGTTCTTTTATCCAGCACTGACTTTGTCTCACCCAAACCCCAGCACGATGTGCACATTCTTGTGGCTGGGTCTGCAGTGAAATGTGCATCACTGAACGTTCCTCCAGCAGCTCCTGTGGCCACATAAAAGCAGCCAAGAAACCCTCCCTCTGCAATCCTTGCGTTTTAAGGCTTGAAGGTCTTTCTCCTCCATCATTCATCACATAGGCCTCTGTGTTTTTCCCACTTTCTCTTGGAGCCCAGCACTGTGTGTGAAAGGAGGGTCCTGCTGAGGGCTGTTCGTGGGAGGGGGAAATCCCTGGCATCTGTTTTGGTGTGCTCAGTGTTTTCCTGTTTGGCATCTGGAGCCACTGAACTCTCAGGGTGGGTTTGGCTCTGGGAAAGAGGAGAGGGACAAATGGCAAAGAGGTGGGCTTTTAAAGACAGATCCTTTTGGATCTGTCCTGACAGCTGACTTGTTCAAGTATTAATTGCAGATGACCTGCAGCCTTTAATCAAAGTATGAATGGAGAGAGAGGTCCTGAAGAGAGCTTTCTTCTATATTTTCCCCCATTTATTATTTTCTCCCTTCTGTTTCAATAGAGATCGGTTCCACAAATAAAGTTCCTATTCTTTTACAATAGGTACCTCATGATACCAAAGTGTCCACTGGGTTTTGACTTTGAATGCAGTCAGGTTTCTAATCTTGGGCATTCTTTGACAGCCCTCCCGGGAAAAGCCTGCCATTGAATTCTCCAGGAATGACTCATTCCATTCCAGGTTTCTTCCCACTGGAAGAGGATTTCTTTCCAACAACAGCAAACAGAAGCTTAAATAATGCATTTTATGCCATGTTAGAGACTGTCATTCTGGGCATGTGCACAGCCCATAGGAGGGCCATGAGCAGGCGTTTGGGTACTCCTGACTTCTCAGAGTTGGGGATGACTTCCTGTGTTTTGTTTTCCTATACATAAAAATTCCACCTCGTGAGAACCCACAGCTGTGGGAAGATGTCTGAGCAGTAGTAATTCAGGGTTGTCGTTGTGGAAACACTATAAACAGACAAGAGGGGTCTTTGGGGACATAGCCTACGTGTCCACGTGGTGACACTCCAGCATCTGACTCCTGGGTCAGGGTTTGGGGTGTCATGACTGCAAGTCTCAGAGAGAGCATGGTCACAGACTCATTGCAGTTAAATATTTCACCCTGTCTTTATGCTCCAAGGACGCTGTGCAGTAATTCTTTGCTGCCATCAACCATCTCTCTTGCTGTGGCACCTCGCAGACTCAATTTACACTGAGGTCAGCAGGCCCCTGCAAAATCTCACCGAGTGGCAGTCCCTGTACTGGTGCAGGAGGAGCCCTGAAGGCAGGAGCAGTGAGATGAGCATGCCAGCTGGGTGGAGCAGGGGCACGCATGAATCACATCCTGGTGGGACCACGGAATCAGCAGGCTGGGGCTGGTGTAGATAAGAGCAGGGCCTGGCCATGGGTGTCCCCCATGGGGCATGTCTGTGTTAGCTCTAGGCTGGGCTCATCTTTCTGAGTGGGACAGCAAACCCTGGCCTGGCCAGGGGCAGCACAGACACCAGCTTGTGGTGTGACCTCGGGCAGAAGTTCACTGAACCTCGATGTGCCACCACTTCTCTTCTGACCTCTCGTTGTCTCCTCCAAGGCTGCCCTCAGCATCGATCTAGGGGCTTGGGAGAGAGTTAAAGCCTGGGGAAATGGTAGAGGCACCATTATAGGGGCAAAGGAGGAGATAAAAGCACATTTAACAAACATTTGTCGAGAATTGTTGATGCCAGTTGGTCCTGCATTGGGCAGGAAGATGAACTAATTGACCTCTCAGATTTTTCCCCAACCCTGTTTCCTACAATTCTTTGGCTTTCTGTGGTGTCTTACGGAGTGAGGTCTGGCAGCGCTGCTGCAGCTGGTGAAACCTCAGCCTTTGCTCTCGCTTTCTCAACCTGCAGTGGGGAGACCATCAAATCCCCCACTAAAACATCGGGCTCCAGGGGAGGATACTATTTAAAAGTAGGAAAAAAATCTAGTAAGCTCTATTTAGTGCAACTTCAGTGTAGGTAAACTTTGCTGTTCATCACAGCTACTCAGTCTTTAGATCAAATAAACCCAGTTACTGGAAATCCACCCTGGCAATTATTTCCATGGTTCTGCACGAGTCTTTATTGAGTTTCATGCCTAGCAGATACCTGTTCCTGATATCCATATGTGCCACAGTCTGGAAGCCAAATGGAGCAGAATTTTCTTGCCAGATGTGGGTAATAGGTAAAGCCAAGCTAAATACTGGCTCCAGTCCCTTTTACAAGAGGGCAATTTCTCCCTGATGTTTTTGGCTCCTCTGAAGGAGGCACACAAACATGATCATGTTGTGATGTTGGAGAGAGATGGAGTGACCTAAAGAACGTTCTGTTCGGAGCAGCAGCTGGGGGATTGCTCTGAACACTTGTGAGGAGCTCAGTAAAAGGATGGGTGAGCAGTGGGGCTGTGCTTAGAGTTCAGAGTCAAGTTCTGCTTGGTGGTGAAACAAGGGAGAGCAGCTCTCCACCATTCTCAGTTCTGTCGGGGTGAGTGTAGGGAGGAGCCTTGTCTGCTTGAGGCAGAGCCTTGCTGTGGAGTCTTTGGGACCTTCAAGAGGGTTCCCCAAGGGAATCTCTCCCCCTCTACTGCTTAAGGGAGCAGGCTGAGCACTGCACTTGGGAGACATACTCAATACCATCTTTTCTGGTATCTGCAGGGAACCCAGGTTGTTCATTGAAATATGAATGAAGGATGAGAGGAAATCACAGAATCACAGAATGGGCAGGGTTGGAAGGGAGCACAGTGGGTCATCTGGTCCAGCCTCCCTTGAGAGAGAAGCACATGGCACAGGATTGTGTCCAGATAGCTCTGGAATATCCCAGTGAGGGAAACTCCACAGCCTCTCTGGGCAATCTGTTCAGGGCTCGGTCACTGCACAGGAGAGAAGTTCTTCCTCCTGTCTGGGGGGAACTTCTGGGCATCAGTCTCTGCCTGTTACTCTTGTGCCATTGGCCCACGGAGCTGGGCCTGGTCCCTGCTCTGAGCCCTCCCTGCAGACAGGGACAGACAGCGATGGGGCCTCTCTCAGCATCTCTTCTCAAGCCTGAATAGCCCCAGCTCCCTCAGTTTTTCCTTGTAAGAGAGATGCTCCAATCCCTTAATCTTCCTTGTAGCCTCTGCTGGACCTGCTCCATGAGCTCCCTGTCTCTCTTGTGCTGAGGAACCCACATCTGGGCACAGCACTCCAGATGTGCCTCACAGGGCTGAGCAGAGGGGCAGGATCCTCTCCCTGACCTGCTGGGAATACTCTCCCCAGTGCACCCCAGGATATCACTGGCCTTCTTGGCCATAAGGCCAGCAGCACACAGTCTGAGGTGTATTTGCCTACGGGCCAACAGCCAAGCCCTTGGCAACACCCTGGGATCAAAAAGGTTGTCCCAGTTGGCTTGTGAGTGTCACCTTGTGTGGCAGCTGCTCTGAGGTGGCTTTGCTGTGGCTGGTGGCAGGAGCCCTGATCACCTGGAGGGCTGAGCCGCTTTTCAGGAGCTCTGGGAAGCTGTGGCTCCCAGTAAGACCAGTGAGAGCCTGCTGGGAGCTGTGGCTGCTCAGTGCCTTTGGTCAGTGGAGTTACAGTGTACTTTGGCACAGGCATGAGAATAACATGTGCTGTGTTGGCCGGATTCAGTGCCCGAGGCAACCTGCAGAGGCCAGGGCCTGTTTGGTATGAGATTAGGCAGAATATCCCGGAATGAGGGGCAAGAAGTTGTGCTTTTAATCTTAGCCCAGGGCAGCAGAAGGCCACAGAGCTCCTCTGAAGTGCAGCTGTGTCGGGCGTTGGAGGCTTTGCAGGCTGTCTGCAGGACATGGTACACCACACAGCAATGTTGGGAGGGTCAGATTCCCCGTGGAGGTATGAGGGCAATAGTCTGCCATTTCCCAGGAAAACATCAGTGCTTTCTGCTGCCTGACAGACATGGCACTGTGTGGTTCTCTGTTCTTACAAAGAGCAGAAGCTGAATTTGTTCTGCTGGGAGTGAAAGAAGTGGTTCTTGGAAGGAGAGCAATGCACACCTTTCACATCAAAAGGAAAAGATTCTTGTGGGCTGTTCCCTGATTTCACCTGATGGCCAGGCACTAGAGAGCTGTGTCAGTGTGCAGGAGCACAGGTTGCAGCAGTAGGGAAGGGCACAAAGCATCTGCCAGGGTAAATCCTTGGGTGCAACTCACTGGTGTCTTGGAGCACCACTGCATGACCATCTTCCCAGGAAGAACGTGTGGGGGGTTGTTTTGGGGCTGGGTAGCAGCAGGTCCTGCCTGCAGAACCAGAGCAGCCCCAGAGCAGCAGGCAGCAAGCCCAAGGTTTCATCCCAGCCCTCTCCTTTTTCCACTAGCTGGATTGCTGGTGTGACCTTTAAGCTTTCTCCTTGCAGATGTTGTTTGTTGTGATTTTTTTGCATCTGTTCCTCGGTAGATGAGGTCTTGGAAGAAAATGTTAGAGCTCAGCGAGCTGGAGGGCACGGGGGCTCCATTTTCCATCGCCTGCTTGGGTCCCTCCCTCGTCCCCTGATTCCCAAGCTGCTCCCTGTAAGAATCTGGCTCCTTCTGTTTACCCAAAAGTGTGACATTGCCATCCTCCGGTGTTTGTTTAATCCCTTCCAGCTCCTGATCCCACTGAAATCCCAGGAAGATTTGGACAAAGCGATGGAACAGTTGGAGCTGAGCCCTTCCCTGAAGAGCCTGCGGATCCTTGTGAGCGCTCCAAAGAAAGCGAATGTGAGCCCTTCACCTTCTCTGCTCTTTTGTGTCCGGAGTCAGATGCCTTGTTTTTGTGCTGGGGAGTGGAAAAGTGTCTCCTGACGGTGCAGAGCAGAGGGCAAGCTGGTTATGAGGAGGGTCAGCCCTGCTCTGGCTCAGCTGCTCAGAAATCTTCCTGTGATAGTAGCCCAGAGGCTGAGCTCAGCTCCCTCCGGCTCCTCCTGCATCCTGTGAAGGGTTAAATACCAGACTGACCCTCAAACAAGGTTAAACCCCGAGAGAACTCCTTGTGCTTTCTTCCTAGGGATGCTGCCACTATTCCTTTGCCACCTCTGCTCTGTACTCAGGGTGATGCCCTGGCCCTTGCAGGGGGCAGCGTGGGGACTGTTCCCGCTGCGTGCTGCTGGCAGTGCTAAAGGCTGAGGAGAGCAAACTGGAGAATCCTTTGGTCTCGTGCAAAACCATCTGGGTTTTTTCCATCTTTATTTATTTATTAGTTTTTCCTGAGCTCAGTGGTTTTGCAGTTAAGCCTGTTAGCTTGACCTCGCTTGCACAGAGTGTCTTGCCAAAGCACATGTCGTGCTGCCCCGAGCACAGGCTGTAAAGCAGGGGATTTGTAGATGTTGCAACTCTTGTTTCTTCTTTGCATTTCCTAGAACTACTGGAGAGACTGGGAGTCTTGAAACTCACAGTGCTTATCCTCGTGCTACTGCTCGTGCTCACAGCCCCTGGAGCTTTTCCACTCCTTTTGAGAGGCTTGGAAAGTGCAGGGACCGGAGTGCCAGGGGGAAACTGAGCCATGAGTTGGGGTTTCCCAAACCCTTTGTGGAAATGGGGTAATCTATGGGAACACAGCAGTGTTGCAGGTCAGCTGCTGAGAGCAGAGGAGCCAGGTAGATTCCTGCCTGCCTTTGAGAGCAGGCCCATCTCTTCCTGCAGCATGTGGCTGTGCTCCGAACACACGGCTCCGAGGTCATGCATTAAATTATCACAAAATCACAGCTCACCGTAGTGTGTGGTTGTAGTATCTTGGTAAAACCTGGCCACTATCAAGTTACCAGCTGCATATGCATTTTTTTGCTCTTCCCTGACCTTCCACTCTCTGTTCCTCTGCCCTGGTACAGAGGAACCTCTGCAGTGCCTCGGCTGCCCTGGAGTCTAGGGAGCATGGAGGAAAGGCGCTGATTTTGGGATTGCTAGTGTTTTCAGTCCAGTGATCAGTCCCTGTATCTATCTGGAGATGACACAGTGTAGGAACAGTCTTTTATGTCAAATATCCATATTTGCCATTATCAGTGGGAGCTTAATCTTATTAGACTGTTTTATTAGCAGATGTGAATTGTTTGTGAATGGTTTTTGGATCACTTTAGATTACGTGCATGTCTTCTTTCTTTCTTCTTTTTTTTTTACTAGTTCTTGGGTAATAGGGTCACGGGGAGCCAAATACAGGGTTTCACATGGTGTATCCACAGGGCTCTGGCCAAGCCTGATCATTCCCTTTGTCTGATTACCAGCTCCTGCAGCCGAACAACAGCAAGCAGCATGAAATGAGGATCTCCAGATCCATGGGTGATATCATGGGATCCCTGTACAAAGACTCCGAGAGGACGCGCAAGTATTCGACAGGTCAGTGAAACACAGCGCTCTGTGGGGTGTTTTGTGCTATTTCAGCCTGGCCACCACCCCCTTCCTCTTTTTTTGCCACAACCCTGTGTGTGTTACAGTCTGGACGGCCACCCTGATGTCCCCCACAATAATTCAGTGCAGTTGCTGCTCGTCCTCAGCCTGAGGAGGAGACTCTGCAGGTCGGGCAAGGTTGTGCTGAGCAGAGTCACTTTGAGCACAAAAGTGAAGAGAGCAGGGGATCTGGGGTGTAATTTGGGGGTGGGAAATGAAGTGATAACAATTTCCGGTGAATTTGATGCCACTGAGCTTTATGAAAGTGAAGAATGAGAATCTATAGAAAGCCAAGGCTGTTTGGGACCTTTGGCTGTTCCTTTAACCACTTGCTGTTGTTCTCTCAGTATCTGTCCCCCTGTCCCAGGTGGCAGAATAATGTAATTGAGTGGGCTCTGGCTCCTTAGCTCCTGGGACCAGCTTCACCAAATAGAGACCAAATATGTCTGTGTGCTTGTTGGTGAAATGACATCTGTGGTAGCTGTTTTTGGGGTTTCTCAGGGGAATGAATGTGTGCAGTGTTTTACAGTGGTCACATTCCAGAGGAAGGGGAGCATCCCTTTCCTTCAGAGGTGCTGGAAATAGGTACCTGCAACCCCTGAAACCAGGCTGGCAAACGCCTGATCTCCTCTTGCAGCCCTGCAGGGACTGGAGTTTGTTTGTAGCCTTGTGTGGTTTTCTCTTTGGTTTTCTGGGCTTGAATTTATGCTTTTCTTGCATTCTAAAATACTCTGAGCTTTTTGAAATCCTGTTGATCAGCTGCCTGTAGGAGCTTTTGTGTGAAGAGCCTTGTAGGATTTTGTAGCGAGCAGGGTGCTTTGTGCGGAACTGGTAAAGCAATAGGTAGGATTGTATAGCAGGGGTATAATTATTCATATTCCAGCCTACAGGCAGGATTAATGTTTGTTTCACACAGAGAATGTTCTCTGCCATGTCTGTGGCTGCAGGTTATAGGGTAATTTCTAGAGACCCCTGTCATTTTCATGCAAGTTCTTGCCCACCTGTAGAACTGACAGCCTTGAATAAAGGGGCCCGCCTTCAGAAATACACATGGAGAAATACTTCATCCTCTGGAGATCCTCTGTACTTATATGGCAGTAAATACATCCAAACTCTTCTCTGTGCAACAAAAGAGTGTTTTTCTCCAAGGACTCGCCCCTTCTGTGTTTCACAGCCTGGGCTGCCTTGATAAAATATCCTGTGGTTTGCTGCATCTCAGACAAGATGTACAGAAAATGTTCTTCTAGGGTAGGTCCAACATACCCCTTGTGCAGCCATGCCCAGCTCCTATTGATGCCAGGGGTGGGTGGCACATGTGCAAGAGCTGTCTTTGGGCCTGGTGCTGGGATGTACCAGGGTTGTCTTTTTCTGTTGTTTTTTATTTTCCTAGCTCACATGGCTCTTGAGAGTTTGGCAGGGTCACTATATGACCCTGAATGAAAGGCACACATAAATATGTGGTAAAGCACAGAGTCTCAGCAGAAACTGTGCTGGAGAAAAACATCTCTGCTGCCCTTTTTTTTGGCATGTGTGGAGCTGTTAGTGTGAGCCAGCAAAGAGCTGTGGCACTGGGAGCTGTCACTGATGTGTGAGCCGAGGGTGATGGGCAGAATTGATTCCATGTGTAGCTGTGCTAGTGGGAAGATGGGTTCTTGCAAAGTTAAGGCTTTCCTACCAACTTTTATGCCATGCTTTGGCCTGTCGTTACTGTTTTGGAGCTGCTGGTTCCTGACCAGCACTGCACCACTGACTGTGAGGTGTCGCTGCCTTGAGAACACCCTGAGCTTAAACAAGGCAGACAAAGGGTGAGATAGCAGCTCTGAAAGGGTGAGAGCCTGAGGTACAAATGGGTTTTGAGGGAATGCTTGAAGAGCAGAGTGGAGGAATGGACATAATGTGCTGCTTTAGTCAAGGTAATGGAGGAAAAGCACTGGGCAGCACCAGCTGTGGGATGCAGAGTGTGCTAGTGTTGGGATTTTCGGGAGCTAATGCACCAAAACCAGAGGCCTTGGCACTGTTACGTGGTCAGGTAACCAGCCCGAGCATCAGTCATACCTCTGCTGCTTTTTCCATGTAAACCACCAGTCTTTCAAAGAGTTTTTAACAAGCCCTCTGCACGATAACAGAGGGTCACTCCTCTCTTTGGGTTATCTGGGGTCTGCACAAAGCTACTGCAGCTCTGCTTAGGGGGTGCTCCCAATCCAGCAGATGCATTTTTGACCTCCTGAGTCAGAAGTGGGCGATCCAGCAGCTGGGCAGAGCCTCCAGCGAGCTGAAAGGGAGAGCAGCGTTTCAAATGGAGCATAAAACCCAGCGTCGGGGAATAGACAGACAGACAGACAGACATGATGCTGTGTTTTGGTTTCCCGAAGTGGGGATTTCACTGAACTTGGTGCACAGTCAAAAGGCATCCTAAGAGGCTGGGAATTCTGTAGGAGAAGCTATTCTTCATTTGCAGTCACAAGGCATTTCACAGTGTTTTCCTTCTGCTGTCATCAAAGTGGTTGCTATCAAAAGAGGATCTTAACTCGGTTCAGCTTTTCTCTTGAAACCACATTTAAAAGGAGATTTTAAATTAATTTATAAGAAAAGGTAGTTCAGGGTCATGTTCTCCATGTTTCTGAGATGTCTCATGTTTTTCTGCTGACTCTGCCATGTAAATAGCAGCGGAAAGTAATAAAACTGTATGTTATTGGCACAAGCACATTGGAAGGGAGGTAGATGTTCTGGGGAAGATTTAGCTATTTTTGCTTCTTCTGGGGAGAAAATGTCTTCACTCCGTGTCCCTGAAAAACCTTATGCAAAGTCAATATTTTCTTTTTTTTTTTTTTTCCCCCATAAACTTTTTCAGTGGAAATCCCCTTCCAGTTTTTTGGTAGCCAGCAAAAGAGCAAGGGAACTTGGAATAAAATCATTTTGGGTTCTGGATTTTCAGATAACTGGGGATTGTTTTTATTTACTTTGAAGAAATACATGTTTCAGGACATTGTCCAAAAATTATTTAACAGGCCCATTCCAGTCATCACCATTTCAGTGGAAACATTTGTCAGAAGCTTTATTTTACTGTTTTTTTTCATGGAAAACCAGGCTGCTGAGCCTTGGCTTCATGTGCCTGCCAGCCCTCTCCGGACTAGGAGTGTTGCAGGAGTTAGGATGGATGAGATCCACACTGTTTTGAGGAGGAAAATATGTCTATGTGCATCATGCCAGTTGCTTTAGGGCTAGAAAATAGGCTCTGTCTTGGATATTAGTTTGAAAGTCCCCTAAATTTGCCTTAAATCAAGATGTAGGAATCTGTCTTCAGAGGGATCAGCGTGGAGAGGAGGGAGACTTTTAGGCATCCCACTGGAAAAGAAGAAGTTGAGGGAGATTTGGTCCATCTGCTCACAGCTCCCCTTGACAGGCCCAGAGTGAGAAACTTCCAGCAGGTTTCTCTCTCCCTCCTGTGCAGCCCTGTCCTGAGCCTGGTGTTTCTGCCAGCACATCTTGACGTCGTGTCCCTCCTTCGGGAGCGTCATCCCAGGGCTGGGCTCCCCGTGGCTGCAGCTGTGAGCGCTGGCAGCTGCCAGCAAACCCTCCCCAGCTCTGGCCCTGAAGGGGCTTCTCTCCCCTGCTCCATGCTGGTCGGGAATGGGCGAAGTTTTGGGAAGAGCAGGGGAAGATGAAGCCAGGGAATGCGGGGGCGGCGGGAAGCCAAGCCTGGCACAGGGGAACTGGCTGTACGTGCAGCACCACGAGCTCTGCACATCCTGCATGAAAGGCACTTCTGAAATAAAAATATCAGAAGGGAACATGAAAGGCCCCAGTGGGTGCCAGCAGTGACTGTGAGTCTCCGTGCTGTCCCGGCTCTCTGTCCTCGGGACACGCTGTGCTCTCGTCTCAAATATGTGGCTTTACATTCGTGTGGGTAACATGGAGCAGGAATCCCTCCCACAGCACCTTGCTGCAGAGGGTAACCAAGGTCAGGTGCTCAACCAGTGCCAATTTGCAGAGTTTCTCTGAGTTCAGGAATCCTAAACAGATCTGAGCAGTGCTCTGCCTGTACAGAAGTGCCTCACAGCCCGTCCCATCCCCACTGGAGCTGACATGTAATCCCATAGACCCCAGGACAGTCCCTTGGGGGCCTCCTCTCCCTGCCTGATGTTGCTGCTGTTTCCTGAGCATTAGGTCAAGTGTGAAGAGCATGTGTGATGTGTCAAACGGGCACATCTGGGCTTTTCTGTCTGTTTCTTCCTCTGCCTCAGGGTGGGTTAATCAGTGTTATCCAATATATCCCATGTGCCTTGTGTTTTCCCACTATGAATTAAGCCTGCCATTAAGTACCCCTGTCGCACTCTTTCTCTGGCCCCTATTTTCCATTTCTCCCCTCCTCCAGCAGCTCTGGGATTGCCTGAGGTTTTGTTAATAGGGCTGGAGCAGGGAATCGACCCTGAGCTCCAGAGCTCTGCTCCCAGCACCTCCCCATGTTCCTCCCAGGTGGAAGAGCATGCACGGATGCAAAGCAGCAGCAACCCGTGCTCCTGGAGGTGTGAAGCTGCATGAATTACTTTGGCCAGCACTTCTACCCAAACAGCCTGGCTGAAAAGGGATCTGCTTCGCTCCAGCAGTTCCCAAGCATGCAAAAGCCTAAGTGCTTTGTTTAATTTCCTTACCTGCTGGGAAATAGCTGGTGTCTTATCCCCTTTTAAAGTTTTTGGCAGGAAATGTGACTCTGGAAGGTCAAACACAGCTGATCTGTGGCTGGGAGGAGTTGTTACAGGCAAAGGCTTAATGCGAGATCATGCAAAGTGCTTGTGCTTGTGCTTGTGATAAATCTCGTTTAACTCCCTGGGTTCAGAGTCAAACAGGGCATGTACAGCTCTTTGTAAAATCACAGTCAAAGGGCTTCCGGATGACAAATGCATTGTTGGAGCAAGAGATCCCAACAGTGCATGAGCAGACCCACACCTCATTGCAGAAGTAACAGAAATGCTCAGCAGAGCTAAGATACAGCAGTTACACCCCACTGAATCCTCCAGCAGCTTTTTGGGGCAAGAGCCACTCAAATATCCTTGTGCTGCATTCCACATTGGCATCTGCTAAGCAAACAAGGGGCTGCTGGTGCAGTGATTTATCCAGGGTGCCCGAACTGCTCAATAGTTAAAAGTTTGTTTATTTATCTTCAAAGAGAGGATGCTGTACTTCCCAACTGGTTTTGTTTTAGGGCTGGTGGAAAGCCAGTTCGTTATGAGTGCTGCAGCACTCGAGAGATTCTCTCCTCTTGATCTTGGCATTACTTCAGTTGGTGTTTTTTCACTGTGTTCTTATCCTGCAGGAAATCTGTGAAGGAGAAAATAGGAAGAAGGAAAAAAAAAAAGTAACCCAAAGCCATATGACTTTTATTTTTACAATCTGAGCAAGGAGTCAGAAGGAAGATGTAGCATGGGACAGACAAATCTGTGTGTTTGGTATAAATCCAGCAAAAAGGCCTGATTTAATGATCTTTAATGCTGGTGTGACACTGTTAACATTAGCAGCTCCTGATGTGCATCTGCTTAAGTGAAAGGTGGGAATTCGGGTTCGTAGTGTTGATCACGCCGATGGATTTATGCCAGAGATCCCTCTGGCACAGTGACTCTGATGCAGAATAGCAGCAGAAGAGGCAGAAGGGTTGTGTTGATAGGTCAGTGTTGACTTTCCATGATGGGATAGGCCCCCTCCCAGTACCTTTCTCTTGTGCTCAGCCTGGGCATGTTGTTAGCAAATGGTAGTAGTGAACCCAAGAACTGGTGAGAGTGCCACAAAATGGATACACAACGTGAGGAAGCACGTCCCCATGTGCTTTCTGTCTCCTCAAGGATGTGTGCTTTTCAGAAGTCTGCATGAAAACAAGTTGCTGTGGTGTGTGAAAGCTCACGTTGCATGATGCCGACCAGCTACAGCTCCAGCACGGATCCACACGGATCTCCGTCAGCAATTCCTTGCCATGGAGTGATGACAGCACAGGGATGGAGGGGAGGGACTGCAGGGAGTCAGGCAGAGCCAGGACTGTGCAGCTGGGCCAAGCAAGGGCAGCAATCCCTAAAGCTGGAAAAGGCACAAGGGATCAGATAGAGTGGATTTGGGGGAGTAAGGGTGACAATGAAACATCTTCATAAAGAAGCTGTGGGGTTCTCTCCCGGGTGCAAAATGGAAATCACCTTCTGCTAAACGAGTCCTGTGAGGGAGCCAGAGGAAGCTTTGCTGTCTGGGCACAGGATGCACAGGGTAGAGGCTCTGGGGTTATAGACAGGGGAGACAATTCCCTTGGCCAAAGATGGGACAAACTGATCCCATAGGTCACCCCTGCCCTGGGGTTTTTGGATTTGAGGGCTGGTTTTCCTTCCTCTTTACTTTCCAATAGGGAAAGGGGAGAGAAGAGGGTATTTGAGTGCAAATAATTTTCCATATAACAAGTGTTTCAGTGATGTTGCACTGAGTATTGTTATGATGGCTGAACAAGGCAGGGACCTGCTCCAGGGAGGGAATGCCCGGAGGTCAGCGGGGAGATGTGTTTGGAGTTTGTGGTTTGCCTTGAGATTGACTGATTGTATCACAGCAGAACTCAAGAACCCTTTCCTTTCTGGCATCCTACATGGATACAGTGACAGCTCTTAGGATCCGGGATGTGTTGAAGGTTGAGTCTGCTACATGTTGTGTGGCCCTACAGTAACAAACTTTCTGTGTTGCTAAAGCTTTGGAGGATGCCCCTAAACAGCACAACACCCATCCACATGAGTTCAAACCCAGCAGCATCTCTAGGAGCTCTGGATCACTGGAACAGTGTTTCTGGAAGGATTTGGATTGGCAGGTTCCCTGCTTGACCCGTGTGTGTCCTGTCCTAGGCTCCCTGCACACCGGCCGGAGCTCCCCGCCGCCGGGCAGCGTTCCCGAGGAGCAGCAGCAGATCGCCCGCCAGGGATCCTACACCAGCATCAACAGCGAGGGCGAGTTCATCCCCGAGACCATGGACCAGAACGTGAGTGGGGCTGGGCTGTGGGTGAGACTGGGACAGTGCTGGGTGCGAGGAGGCAGCGCTGAGAGAGCCGTTCCCACCATGAAATTCCAGCAGTGCCTGCGCTTGGGGCTCAGGCCAGCTTTTTCCAGGAATGGGTGCCCCTGGGCTTGACGTGCCTGGGAAAGTCGGGTCTGATTTCCAGGAACCCTGGGAGCCAGCTGCAGTGGGGATGGCCTCAGGTAGCTCCGGAGCAGCACAGATCTGGGGCACACGTGTGCACCAGCCAGGCCCTCGTGGCCACAGCATTCCCAGATCCCAGGACCACAGGGGAATGTGCCAAGCAACCGATTGCCTGTGATTGCAACAGCCTGGGGATATCAGCAGCTCTGGCTGCTTCCCATGTGGTGTTTCTGCCTGAGCTCCAGTTACAGTTCTTGGCTCTGCCCATAGCCTCTGTGGTTTTGTGTCTCTGTCCCTCCCCCATTTATATTTTTTTAACTCTCTTAATAAGGAGTTTGTATATTCCAGTCCCTCAGTAATAAAAGAGCAGCGAGTTCCTCATTGCTGAGCAGTACCTCATCCTCCAGTCGATTTGGTACCCACGATGAGGGAAACTCTGCAGTGTCGAGGGACCAGAGTGGGAGCAGCTTATGCCTCCCTCTTCATTTGCATTTCTGCTCAATCTATAGCTCTGAAGAGCTTAGTGCAGATCCTGTGAAGTCAGCTGGGCTCTCTGGGCACATGTCATTTTTGCAAAGCTCTTGGAAATACAGGACCAAGATCCAGAGTTTGCAGGAAGGACATGGAGGGACATCTGGAAGGCCCTAAGCTCAATCCATCAGGCTGCTGTGCTGGCCCCCAGGGATGTCCCTGGGGAGATGTGCATTTCCTACGCTCAAAAAGCACCCACTAGCTCCACATTTGCATGCAGGCCGTGCCAGCGTTTCCATGGCAAAGTTGTGTTTTCAACAGTTTATTATACAGCCATTAATAAAATAAGAAGTCACTCCGGGTGAGTCTTGGCAGCGTCAGAGTGCAGATGTATCGTGTGCTCCTTGCAGCCAAAAGTTGGCTCTCTATTGTTTTCACATGCCTCCCAAACATGTTGGGGAGGATTAAGACAAAGTGTGTGTGCGTGCAGGGGGAGGGTCCCCGTGACCCCCTTGGGTGTAAATCAGCCCAGCTCCACCGGCTGTTCATGGAGCTCCATTAATTCAGAGCCCTGAGCCTGCTCCTCCTGAAGCTTCCCAGATGCTCTCCTTGCTTTTCCCCAACATCACGCTGTGGGTGGCCTGCAGCCCTTTGCTGGCGGATTAAATGCAGGGAAAAGGGGTTTGGGGAATGGTTTGGGGTTTTTTGTCTTTCCTCATTGAGCAGCCATGCTTTTCCCTATATGGGCTTTGCCTTCAGAATGTCCTTGTACTGCTGCTTCCCTGTGTGCCTCATGGAAAACCGCTCAGAAGCTGGAGCTTGCTGCCTTTTGGGGAATGCCCCTGTGCAAGCCTGTGATGTAACTGTGGTCTTGAGACCAGCCTGGCAGATGAACAGAGGCTGAATGTGGAGCATGCTCCAATTGCCAATTTTATGCTTTTGAGAAATGAGTCTGTTTCAGCATTAACTGCTGGAAGAGACCTGGCATGGCTGGCAGAGGTGGGGAGTGGGTTCTGCCAGAGTTCTTGCTCCTCTTTGGCCTGGTGCATTTTGAAGGATGAGGTTTTGGGGTAAAAACTAGGAAGCACAGAAAAATTGCACTTTGCAGTTGGGACAGCCTGGCCAAAAGAGCAGGAGCTGTTGTGACAACCAGCTGAGGAGGGCTGAGGGAACAGCCTGTGGAAAGGGAGGCTGTTGGGGAAGGAGGAGCGACGGGGGAAGCAGCAGAGTGTGGCTCCACGTGGTGTTTAACCCTCGATGCTGAGCTTTCCCAGGAATGAGCTATGGAGCAGGGGCTGGTGAGTGTCCGCTGCCAGGAGGGAGCACGGCGCCGTGGCAGCACAGCGTGGCCCGGAGCAGGCTCTGCTCCATGTGCAAGTGCACACAGCCCCAGGGTTTACCACTCCATACAAACCCTCTATTGTTACTAACCAGCTATAAATAACCCTGGCCAGTACAATGTCTCATCCAGGAAGCAACACAAATGCAGCTTTTGACTCACTGGGCTGGTGAGAGCCAAGCCGGTTCCTCCAGCCAAAAGCCCTGATGATGCTGCGCTTATCAGCAGAGAGGAAGGCTGGGCTCGTGTGCCAGGGCAGCTCGGGAAGTCAGGAGTCCAGGGCTGCAATCCTGGCTGTGGTACACAATATCCACTTGGCCTTGGGCACATCATTTGTGTCCCGATACATGTTTTCCTTCAGTAGTAGCATTATTATTTCTCACAAATACTTTGAGCACTTTGAATCTCATTGACTTCTCCACACGCTTTGAACATTGGGGTGCTAATTACCTTTGCTTCAGTTTTCCTGCCAGCAAATAGCAGTTGGAAAGAATAATAATGTGGGGAGGGCGTCATAAATGGATGACCCTGCAGAGGTCTGCTAGTTCTGGAGCTCAGAGTGTATGGTTTTATTGTTTCCCCTTTTCTTTCTCTGTCAGATGCTTGAAGCTTTCATCAGCCCCGACGACTCGCTGTCTGGGAGCTGCCAGTCGCTGGACAGGTCTGTGGACAGGTGAGTTGTGTGTGTCACCATGTTCACAAGCTGAACTGCAGCCTCTGCTCCATAGCGGGAGAGCAGCAGGATCAGTGGCATCCCCTGAGGTTTCTATTGGGATGAGGATGCACCTGAGCAAAACAAATTTATCACTGAAAACCAGATCCTAGCACAGATGTCTGTGCAATGGTATGATTTGAATTGCAGCAATCTGAGCTGGACAAAGACAGCCTGGCTTTGTGTGACCAGGTTTTCTTTTTTGTCTTTTGAGATGAAAATTCTCCCAGAATCACACAATGGTTTGGGTTGGAAGGGACCTTAGAGATCATCCAGTTCCAACCCCCCTGCCATGAGCAGGGACACCTTGCACTAGACCAGGTTGCTCAGTGCTCCATTTAGCCTGGCCATGAACACTCCCAGGGATGGGCATCCAAAACTTCTCCGGGCAACCTGTTCCAGTGCCTCCCCACCCTCACAGCACCTCCTCCCCCTCTGGCTCTCTGCAGTCACCAGGTCAATATTCCATCAGCCTCTCCGTGCCTCCTCCTCCTCAGGCACGCTGTCTGCTCTCCACTGACCACTGGCAAACTCGGCAGCCCCTGCGCAGTGCCAGCAGCCACAGACGTGTCAGTCAAGGTGCTGAGGACACCAGATGAGCAGTAACTAAGTTTAGCTACTCAGCAGGAAGCAACTGGGACACGCTGTACTAACCCAGGCTGCGATTCAGCGGCTGGTGCCATAGAGCTCGGTCCCGGCTCACACGTGCACAGAAACCGTGTGTTTGCTGCTGTGCAGGGTGAGCTGTGGATAAGACACAGTGTCCTTTTGGGAAGCAGTCTATTTTTTTTTTCCATCTGCATCAAAGATTTTCTATTTTTTTCCACCGTTGCTGTTGCCATACAGCACCGAGGCTGCGTTCCAGCGGGCCTGTGTTGGGTTGATTGTGTAGCGTGCTTCGGGTTTGCAGCTCCGTGCACTTTGGATATGCCTCAGCATCGAGGTCCGTTTCCTTTTTGTGGCTTTTAATAATTTCCTGTGATGTATTTGCTCATTGTTACGGCCGTATCAAAGCTGGATTCCTTGTGTTCCCAACCTCTCTGCCCCAGCTTTGCTTTTGCACAGATTTTGCCAGGAAGAACAGCAGAAGGAGCATGGGATGGTTGTAACTCTGATGTGAACTGAGAGAAGAGCTTTAGGTTTTTAGCTCTCTGTTTGTGAGAGGGTGGCGTGGCCTGATTTCATGTGCAAGGCAGGCAGATGTGTTCAGTCATGGGTTTAGCAGCTGGAAAAGGCACAGGGAGGGCTGTATTATTCCAAGGAAGAGGAGTAAGTAGGACTATTCCTGCAAAGAGGTGGTGGAGGCCTTGTAGCCAATTGCTTGGGATGGCATCAGCCCAAGAGGGCAGAGCGAGTCACCAGGCTCAGTGACCAGGCTGAGGGTTAGGAACAGCACCACAAACTCCTCTTTGCCACAGCAGTGATCAGCTTTGACGTGAGTAGGTTTCAGAGTACTTTACAAAGCTGATTTCTACTCTGTGCCCATATTGTTAAAAGAGAGAGTGGAAAACCCACATGCCCAGATCACTCTTTAAGAGTCTGGGGTGAAACTGGGATTGCTGAAATCCCCTTGCAGTGCTTTTTCATCCTCTCAGTGTGGTTTAAAGACCTTGAGCCTTGAGGTACCAGTCCCACACTCTCCCTCCTGGTCTTGTGGGAGGGTGCGTGTTCCCAGTTGTGGTGCAGAGTCTCTCTGTGAGGAAGGTGGGAGGTAGTGTTGGAGAGAAGGGAAACCTGCATGAACTGAGTGTGACTGAAGGACTCTGGTGCATCTGCAGCAGCTGAGCAGTGTTCATGGAAAGCAGAGGTGTGTGGCTGAACACCTGAAGTTGAGGGAAAAAGAACCTGCAGCCCTCCTTCTGTGCTGCCTGGTGCACAGGGGTGATGATCTTTGACTGCTTCGTTTCAGCCTGGTGACTGTGGGTTTTGCAGCATCCCGTTTGTTTGCCACAGGAACAAGCTGTGATACAGCCAAAAAACCCAATCTTCATTCTTGTGCAGGATGAGGATGGGAGCTCAGTGATCAGTGCAGCTTGTGGTTTATCCTGTGCTTTCGCTAGTCTATTAATTCCATAGCCTTTCTGATACCATAAATTAATCCTTCTTTTTTTTCATCCCTTTGCAGCCCTCCCTTTCCCCAAACCCCTGTTCCTGGAAGGAAGAGCCATCCCAAAGACAGTCTTGATTGCATGGGTAAGTTTATACTTGCTGAAAATCATGTAGTAAAGAGGCTGGATAAAGACTATTAGAGAGATGGCACTGCATGAAAAGTAATTAAAAGCAATCAAGCAAACCAGCTCCATGGCTTAGGTAACACTTCAGAATTGACCCTGCAATGACCAAACATGAATGTTCTCTAAAATCAAAAAGCCCAGAGCATCAAACACAGGCAGGGCTGCTCTTGTCTTCATTAACCCTTCTTGACTCTTCAGCAATAGTGGTGGCCTGGTTTAGAAATCAATTGACAGCAGCAACAGTCCAAACTGGGCAGCTGGGGCCCTGAGGTGCATGGATGCAAGCAAACAAAGCTGTTGAGAGATCTGGGTGGGAAGGTGTTGCTGAGGGAGCCGTGCTCTTGCGTTTGCAGACAGCTGCAAGGTGCTGAGAAGCTGGGAACAGCCTTGTAGGATCAGCTTTTGTCTCTCTTACTACCTGGGAGTTGTCCCTTCAGGATCTCGACTTCCTACATAGCAAACCCCAGCTCTCCAGGGAGTTAATACCTCTTCCACTTGCATGAATAATTATCCCCAATAGTGCAAATGCTGTGAGAGAAACTTTATTGGTGCTTGCAGAGATCATAGGTTACTGCTTAATCACTTACAAACATCCAGCTGGTTAAATAATGGAAACTCTGTAATATTGTAATGACTTGCACTATTAAAAATGAGCAAATGGCAGGCAGCCTGTGGCAGGATAACTCATTGCTGGCCTGAGGCAGAGTTTCTAGATTGAGCTGCAGAGATGAAGCTGCAGTCAGCCCTCGTTGCTGAAGGTTTTAATGCTTCCCCGTGGCACTTTGCTCTGAGACACCTCTGGGCACCATTGCTCACACGTGGCTCACTGAGAACTTCTTGCCCTGTCCTTGTTGCTCCTCTTGCTGACCATATTTCAGCCATTATGTGCTCTTTTTGGCAATCACACCGAAGTGCAGCAGAGGCCAGGAACGGCCTCCGAGGAGCGGCTGCTGGCCCCAGGCTAAGACAAACAAACAATCAGAAGGGGCTGTGTCATTAGAATTGGATGGAGGAAAAACAGCAGGTGAAAGAAGGGGTGGAATGACAGATATTTGGTGCTACCAGCAATGGCTTCCTGTGCTGTGGATTTTATTAAAAAAATATGTCCTTATCTTGCATGTCCGTCCATCTCTCTCATCATCCAGTGTCTAAACTCTGATGGTCTTTAATCCCTCCTGTGTATTCTATCTTTCTAGCATTTAAGCAAATAAATATAAAAGTATGGACCTCTGGAGGTTTAAATTGGCTTTCAGAGGGGAGGAGTCACATCTGGGAAGAAAGAGGGGAGAGATTTTCTGGTGTTAGTCAAGTGCTGGATTTTTGCATTTCCCTGGAAATAGCTGATATCAGAGCAAAGTTTTTGGAGTGGATGTATCTAGGCCTGATCCTGCCTGGCAGTTCTGTTTCCATGCTGATTTTTTTTTCATTTTCCATGTGCAAATAAGGTGTTTTAGTGCTCTGCCTTGGAAACCAGGCGTGGTCTGTGTTAATCCCCTGCCTTGCACTTGAACAGTGTGGGCCAGGGTCCATAAAGTCAGCAGTTAAACCTCTGCTTTAGGGGCACCAAGGGCAGTGTGTCTAACCCCGATTTTCCACTGAGGAGTTTGTGGCTGTGGGCAGATTTCAGAGGGAGCCTTGGGGAATGTGGGGTTGTGTAAATGAACACCTTGTCACCTCCTCCTTGCCTCTAACGCAGTGTTTCCCATAAGAAACACTCCAGGCGTTTGATACTGAGCTGGTCTCAGAAACACCTGTGTCTTCTTCCCTCCTGCCAGATTTTGACATCCCATTCTGTGAGAGGTTTGGGAAAGGAGGGACGTTCCCCAGGCAGTACCATCTCTCCCAAAGTCGCAAGGACTACAGTGACGGTAAGGAAATGGTGGAGGCCCCGGGAGGGAGGGGGTCAGTCCGTGATGGCTTGTGACAGTGCCTGGGACTGGAAACACTCGGGAAGGAGAGGTTTCTAATAAAGAGAGAACCACCTTTGGGATTCACTTGTGTATTCTGAAGGGCATTCTCTGTGAGACCCTGCAGCTCCACTCTTGGGAAGTGCTGAGCATCTACAGCCTGTCCTCTGCTTACACCTCCTCTTTTAATTTAGCCATGGGGATGATTGGCATTTCTCATCCCTGGCAGTATCAACCTTTCTATTCCCCTAAATTGCTTTCTTTTGAGGATGCTTTTTGTGACCTTTACAGCAGGTTTCTCACAGAGCTGCAGGAAATCCCCAAGCAATTTCAGGGTAGCAGTATCTGTTTGCTTCTCCATTTGAAGCTGGTGAGCTCTGAGCTTTGGGGCCCACTCCATTACCTTTTTCCTGCTCATTCTTTCACTGTATGAGACTGCAAGTAGTGGGAGGCAAAAATTCCCTTGGGAAAAACGTACTGAGGACGTGCAGAGAGCATAGTGAGCTTTCCAGAATGAACTTCATCTCTCGCTGACACCCCTGTGAAAGCAGGTCTGGCCCTGCTGTGTGGTCATTTGCATGTGGACTTAGGGGATGGCAGGGATAATTTGCAATGTAAATTCCTGCCTGTTCAGTGTTTAATTGTGATTAACAACCAGCAAACCCCCTGATGTAATTAAACTCCTGCAAACCCCTCTGGAAACATCTGCATTAGATGTAATGCCTGCTGTTATCAACTCTTAAATTGAATTTAAAATCTTCACAGGGCTCTGCTTCAGTTTCATTACGCTTGGTTTGTTTAATTTGAAGAGGAGAGGATCTGGGCAGTGATGTGAGAAGGTGGTGACAGGTGGATCCAAGCTGGTCTATGTGTTCTGGCTGTAACTTTCCCCCTTTTCCCCTACAGGCCGGAGGACTTTCCCCAGGAGTTATTTCCCACAGGAGAACCTGTTTCAGCTTGTCCCTTCCAGCAGAACCAAGAGCTTTACTGGGGACAGCAAGCTCAGCACCCTGCAGTACGACGAGTACAGGCCCAAGTGTTGGAACAATTGCGAAAAGGGGCTGCAGGTCTTCAGCACCTCCCCTACGAAAGCCAGGAACTGTGAGTGAACCAAACCCCAGAGCGCCTGAGGTCTCAGCAGAGCTGGGGTTTGGCACAAAATTGGGTTACTGTGACCTGCTGAGTTACTGGGCATCAGCTAAGCCAGCCATGGGTGAACTTTGCACCCCCAGGATAAAGCACATTGCACCAGCTTCTGTCTCATGAGAAAGGTTCAGTACAGCACCCTGTGTCTTACCCTGGCCTTGGGCTGAGAGCTGTGTGGGGTCAGCTGGTGTTCAGCACTGGCTGAGTTGCAGATGATTGCTTGTGTGTGGGACTGTCATTGTGGTCACACAGCAGAAGCTTCCCAGAAGATTGGGGATATGGGAGAAAATGCATCCAGAGCTTCTGTTCTTGGCTCACATTGTTGTCACCTCAGCACAAAGGTGATGGTGTTGCAAACTCCTCTGCTATTGTAAGACTGCCCATGATGTAGAAGCTGGTGCATTTGGGGCCTGTTTAGTGATGGATAACATCCCAGGAATGACCAGTGAGATAAAACTCGTTACTGGTCCCTGCCCGGGTTGCTGCTCAGCCATCCTGTATCCTGCTAAACACTCCCACAGCAGAAGGGAAATTCCAATGTTGGCTACGAAAACAGTTTCGACAGGAAAGACTCTTAATGAAATAGGACTTTTCTGGGATTTGTTTCTGCTTTATGCTAATGCAGACTGGGAGACATTCCTCCCACACCAGTAGCACCAGTGCAGTTAAAACTGGTTTGTCCTGGTGCCCCTGGGAGAGAGTGGCTCACTGGCTGCCCTGCACTCTGCAATGCCAGGTGGACCCTGATGCTGAAGTCTCCCTGCTGTGCTCTTCTCTCAACCCTCTCCTCTCTCCTGTAGCCCTGCAGGCACCTGTGAACTGGAGGCTGGGGAAGCTGCTGGGAAGAGGAGCTTTTGGGGAAGTTTATCTGTGCTATGATGCTGACACTGGGCGGGAGCTGTCGGTGAAGCAGGTGCCTTTTGACCCCGACAGCCAGGAGACAAGTAAAGTGAGTACAAGGGCAGGGCTCTTCTGAGGCACCTTGGGGAACTGTGGGCTGGGGCCGTGTCCCTGATGGAAGGAAGGTATTTTTTTCCCTCTCTGGAGTAGTGCTGAATGGCTACTAGTGCCTAGTGGCACTACTCATAGAGTTCTGGGGTGACTTCTCTGCCTCCCAGTTCCTTGGTCACATTGGCCTGCTCTGTCTCAGGTATCATCTCTTGCAGGTCTGTCTGATCTTCCTTAATTTTGTCCTTCTTGCTCCCTTCACCTTCTTCCTGCTCTGGGCAGTGACTTCATTGAAATCTTTCCAGAAAAACTCCTTGAACACAAGTAGCAGTAGTAATAATAGCAATATTGGTAATAACCACCACCTGTCTCAAAGCCAAGCCCTGTCTTTCTCCTTGCCCTTCTCTTAGGGCAGTGGTCCTCATTCCTGAGCCTTGTGTGGCCAATTTCTTCATGGGCAGCTTCACAGCTGCTACAAAACCCGTGCTTAGCATG
This sequence comes from Pachycephala philippinensis, assembly GCA_013397055.1. Lineage (NCBI taxonomy): Eukaryota > Metazoa > Chordata > Aves > Passeriformes > Pachycephala > Pachycephala philippinensis. The sequence goes on along the minus strand of VWZT01005961.1, from coordinate 259,460 downwards.
GAGCAGTGTTTATATCATATTCCCAAAGACACCCAAATTCCCTTTCATCAGGAAGCCTGTCTGTTTTGTTGCAGGAAGTGAATGCTTTAGAATGTGAGATTCAGCTGTTGAAGACTCTGCGTCACGACAGGATTGTGCAGTACTACGGGTGTCTGCGGGACCCTGAGGAGAAGAAACTGTCTATCTTTGTGGAATACATGCCAGGGGTAAGTGTGGTTCCTGCTAGAGATTGTCCTGAGTGACAGAAAACAGATTTATAGTGTCCTGGACTTTGGTGAAAGTTGAATCCAGCTGAGCTGCTGTATAGCTGATGAACTAAACCAGAGCAGTGGATGCATCCCTAAGGCTTGGGAAAGCTTAGGATGGGAGTCAGATGTCCTGGTGAAGCCCCTCAACATGCACTGGGTGAAATGAAAAGCCTTGCAGGCAGGCTTTAGGTTTGAATCCTGAAGCAGGGTGTGTTCACAGTCTGGAATCTGAGCTTGGTGAATGTGGGACATGATCCAGATCTTGCTCCAAACACTGTGGCCTGAGCCCATCCTTAAGTATTTACTGCAAATCCCTGCAGGAAAAGCAATAGTACAACTGTCCACCCACAGCTGTCACCAATTATTTGTGGCTTTCAGCACGTGTGTATTAAAAACAGTGTTACTCACTAAGAGTCTTCTGTTGAGGACAGAGCTTTTTGTGGGCAGCATTATCCTCTTGTGCAGGAGTGGCTTCAGTTTGTGGCTTTGCTGATATAGGATGAAATAGCCATGGGGAAAAAGAACAGAATGCTTTGAGGGAGTTTAAGCAGGGGCTGGAGAATGTACATGGATGAGTTGAGCATCTCTTTGTGTTTGGGAGCTTGTGAATTACATCAGCCGTTAGACTGATGGTGTAAAACACCATAATAGTATTTACACTGCTTAATGCTTTGTTCTCCTAAGTCCCTCCTGTCCAGCTGGATTTGTTCCCCAGAGTGTGGGAGAATAAACCCTTGCTTATACAGAGATTTGTAAGGTCAGAAGGGACAATTAAGTCATCTGGTTGCAAATAATTCTGGTTGTTAGTAAACATGCTAGAGGCTCTCTGAACACATCTTGCATGTGAGTGATCAGGTGGACTTCCACGCCTCTGAGTCCCTTCCAAGTCCTGTCCTCCCTCTATCCCTGTGGGCATCTCGCCTTCAGGCCCTACCACAAGGCATGGACCCAGTCCTGTAAATCCTTGGAATTCCAGCAGTCCCCTTGCTGCTTATTCCACAGCGTGCTGATGTTTGTTGGCGGCCAGGAAACCAGCATTTGATGCTGGGGCAGTGTCCAGCAGGGCTGGAAATTCAGTGTTTGTTTTTTTTAATGATAAAGCCGAGCTCTGACCAAATACAGATTGACTTTGCTGCTGCAACAACAGCTCGTTTCACAAAAGCAGCTCGGGGCTCTGGTTTCCAAGGCCAGTGGAAGTGAGGGAGTTCCCAAACCTTGCAGGACAGCAGCTCTGCAAAGCTGGGTCTGGCCAAGCTTCCAGTTTAAGACAGTCAGCTTGGCAAAATCTTCACGGGGCCAAGTTTGGGTGCACCCTTAGCCTGCCATTCTTATGATGGCCCCCAGTTAACAGCTGACTCTGTAGTTTCTGTCCTGCCCATAAACTATTTTTTTAGTTTATGCTTGGAAAATAGAACGGTCCATTTGACCACAGGCCTCAAAGAACCTGTTTCCCCTTCTTGTTTGATATCCCCTCATCAGGGTGAGGGCGGGCAGGATAAGAAATACCCTGCATACAGGTTATATGAGGGGGTCATTTAGAGCATCTCGGGTTGCTTCAGCAGTGCTGAGAAAGGAAAAGGAGAGGCCCATCCTCAGGATCACCACCAGCCTCAAAAGAAGCCAAAACAGTAGCTGGGCAGAGCAGCAGCAGAGATGGGTGGATGTGGAAAAGCTAATGCAGTTTGACGGGCTGGCTTGGAGCAGAGCAGCCACTGTTCCCAGGACAGGACTGGCAGTCTTGGATCAGCCCCAGAGCTGCAGGAGAGGCAGAAACAGGATGAGGGTCCCCTCCCACTTCCCAGCTAACTTCAATACTGGAGGTAGAGCTGAGTGTGAACCCCAAACCTGCCTCTGGTTTGTCCCTGCTAAAACCCAGCTCTGGTGCAGTGAGACACGTCCATTTCCAAGTGGCCCAAAAATACAGCTAAAACCAAGGGAATCAACCTCCTGCAGATGATAACTGTCTGCACCCCTGCTTCCTTTCCTATTTGATCAATACAATCAAACCAGTTTGAGCCTGCATGTCTGGGTCAGAAATTCAAGGACTTTGGAATTATCTACCCTGGGTGGTCTTGTTGGAGCAGTCCATTGTGGGGCTGGTTGTCCCTCATGGCTCTAAGGTGCTCCTTGCTGTGCAAAGTTTTGGGAGGAGGCCTTCAAAGACTGACTCGTTATCTTGGCCTTAAAGAACTGTCTCTCTGCAAGTCCCTGAAAGGAGATTGTAGACAGGTGGGAGCTGGTCTTTTCTCCCTGGTAACAAGTGATAGGAAAAGAGGACATGGCTTCAAGTTGCACCAGCAGAGATTTAGATTGGGACAATTTATTCACTGAAAGGGTTGTCAAGCATCAGAACAGGCTGCCCAGGGAAGTGGTGAAATCACCATCATTGGAAAGGCTCAAAAAAACACATGGTTTAGTGGTGACCTGGCAGTGCTGCGTTAGTGGTTGGAATCGATGGTTTCAGAGGTTTTTTCCAGCTGTAAAGATTCTATGAATCTAATTAATCGAGTTGATCTTCTCATTTGAGTTGGAATTCCTCGTCAGTTTGGTCCTTCTCCACGAGCTGTTGGTGACACCCCTCCAGCCACTAGAGGGGGAAAAAGGTCCGTGGTGTTGGCAGGAGGAAGCTCTGACAGGCACCAAACCGTACCTTCACCTCCCCAGGGATCTGGGACATGAGAACAAGTCTTTGCTCCATTCAGCATTTAGTGAATTTTTATCTTGCTGTTTCTACAGAGAAGGGTTTGGGGGTTTTTTGAGCTGCAAGATGGCGTGGTCAGGAAGGTTTAAGAAGTTGCTGTGACATGATGGTTCCTCTGGTCCTTACGGTTGGTGCGTGGTGTTTCTCTGCAACAGGGCTCAATAAAGGACCAGCTAAAAGCTTACGGTGCCCTGACCGAGAATGTCACACGGAAGTACACCAGGCAGATCCTGCAGGGAGTCTTCTACCTACACAGCAATATGATTGTCCACAGGGATATTAAAGGTGAGTGGATAGTACAGAGAAGCTTCTTGCTTGCTTGGGTTTGTTCAGCCCAGCCTTCCCCGGCCCCAGCACAAATCCCTGTGCACAGCACAGCGCTGGGATCTGCTGTTTGAAGTATTTTTGCCCCTGCCCTTCACCAGCTTGAACCATGAAAATCTTGAGCAAGCAGCTGAAACCAAAATCTTGTGCTGTCTTCTCTCCCTCTTGGGGTTATTGTTAACTGCCCTTACATGTCTGAAAGCCTGGTGTAACACAGCCAAGGACTGAGTAGCTCTGGCATTTGTCTGAGGCTCCTTTCTGCTGTCTGTGGGTGGGGAGGATGATCTGTTGGCCCCCATGCACTGCTCATTTTTGGGAAACCTGCTGAGTGAGGGGGTGCTGGTGGGAGTCAACCCTCTTGGAGAGCAGCTGCCTTAGGACAGAAGGATTTGATATAATGCAGAGTCCAACCCACCCCAGCCCTTTGGGCTCCCTCTTGCCTGGCTCTTTCCCTGTGCCCTTCCTGCTCTCCTCACTTCAGGTTGCTGCTTCACCTCTTGGGGGTCTTGTCTTTGCTTTTCACTCCAGGTGCCAATATTCTGAGAGATTCTGCTGGAAATGTGAAACTTGGAGATTTTGGGGCCAGCAAACGCATCCAGACCATCTGCATGTCTGGAACTGGGATTAAATCTGTCACGGGAACACCATACTGGATGAGCCCGGAGGTTATCAGTGGAGAGGGCTATGGAAGGAAAGCTGATGTGTGGTAAGGAACTCAGTAAAAACCCCACCACTGCTACTTGAACAGTCCTTTTGGGAGGCTGTAATGGGAGCAGCAGGTGTAGCTAGTAGTTGGAAGCAGTGCAAAGGATGGAAAATAGGAGATACATGTTAGGATCAACTAACAGATATCCAGAGGGAGCATGTTGTAGCTAAGTTCCCAAAACAGGAGCACTCAGAATCACAGCTTGCTTTTGGAAGCTCTTGTCTTGTGTGAGTCTCATGTCCAGCTCTGCCCCATAACTGCTTTTTAATTCTGGAAAGCAGGTTGATAACAAAGCTCACTAAAAGAGCTGTTGAGTTTTGGTAGCCCTGATTTTGGCTTCACTAAGCCGAGCTCAGAGGCTCAGGGGATCTTCAGTGGCCTTCCCAAATCTGCTGATGGATGTTTGCATGTGGCTCAGGCACAAAGACAACCGAAATTGTTGGCTGCTTGTGAATGTTTTGTTCCGGGGAGGATGACAGATGGAGCCTGGAAGAGTTGGGATAACACTACTGATCTTCCCAGTATATGAGGAGGAAGCACTGTCTTCACAGTGTGCTTTCTGTTGGGTGCCCAAGCAAAGAGGGTCAACGAAAAATAGTCCTTCCAAGAGAACCCTATTTGGGTGGGAAAACCTAGAAAGTCCTTAGCAAGGGTCTGTGTACCCTGTACCACCTGCTCTGGCTGATGGGAGGGGAATGTGGTTTAATTTTTTAGGATCAATTATGAATGGAGGCGGCAGAGTATCTCTGCCAAGACCAGGGCTCTTGAGCAAGCCGAGGGAAACCTCTGAGAGTCTTTGCTGCTCATCCCACTTGTTCCTTCTCAGATAAAGGTCAGAGATTAAGTTGGATGTTTCATTCCGGCTCAGCTTCCTGGGGAACTACATGCTATTGCTGAAATTGTGCTGTCTGAAGCTCTGTGTGAGTTTCCCTTCAGGGGTTGCTCCAGTGAGCTTTAATGAGACTTAGGATCTGCCAGTTAAGGTAGGCAGAAAAGCCACCAGCTTTTGAGGCAGGGCTTCTGCATTCAGTCCTGCTATGGGAGTGGGAAGTCCAGTGAGTGGCAAGGACCTGTGTGACCAGGGAGCTTCAGGGGACCAGATATTCCAGGGATATGTGCCCATCTCCTGCAGGTTTGCTCCCTGCACAGTCCCTTTAGGCAGGTGCGATCCCAGAGCTAATTAGACTCGACCTGCAGGGCCACCACCGCCGTCCCTGACCCTGTGCTTGCCGTTGTTGCAGGAGCGTGGCCTGCACCGTGGTGGAGATGTTAACGGAGAAGCCGCCCTGGGCAGAGTTCGAGGCCATGGCGGCAATTTTTAAGATCGCCACGCAGCCCACCAACCCCCAGCTCCCCGACGGCGTCTCCAGCTCCTGCCGCAACTTCCTCAAGCAGATCTTCGTGGAGGAGAAGCGGAGGCCGACGGCCGAGGACCTGCTGAGACACCCCTTCGTCAACTGCGGGCTCTGAGCCCTGGCAGCGGGGATGGGAAGCGCCGGCGGGAGGCTCGGACCTCACCCGGGGCTGTCCTGACAGTCCCTTCTCGCTCCTCGCTCCTCGGCCCCGCCGCGTTGTTGGATTTTCAAGCTGCGCTCGGGACTGCTGGCGCCGGGAATTCGGAGCGAGGGATTTCCCGGCCTGCGCGGGTGCCGGACCACGAAACCTCCCTGCCGCCGGCGGTACCGGGGCCGTCCCCCCTCGCCATGGAACTGCTCTCTTGGGGGAAGCGTGGCAAGCGGGAGATGTCCCCCCAGCACGGCGGCGGTGCTGGCAGCATCCCCGGGACCGCTGGGGGAATTGGATGCTCAGTGGCCATCACCACCTTTCGCAGAGGAACGGACAGGGCCTTCAGCCAAGCCGGAGGAGATGATCCTCAGACCACGGAGTCGGGGGGACCCAGGCGTCCCCGTTGACAAGGGGACCACCCCCGCTGGAGCAGCTGGCGGCTCCGGCGGGGCGGCGTTTCACACTGTCCTGTGCCTTACGCGGTTACAATCAAGGAGTGATGCTCGGCTCGGATCTGGTGTGAGGATGCAGCAGCCGTGTTGACTTTGCCTTGGCGCGTGTGTGTGTGCGTGTGTGAGTCTGGGAACAAGGGGGTCTTCTCGGGGTGCAGGAGGTCTGTGCCGGGTGCGCCCGCGGACGGATGCCCGGGACCCCTGCCACGGGCTGAGGGATGGTTTAATGATGATGGTGGTGTTTAAATGCTGTCGATGGCGGTGGTGGGCAGGGCTGAGCAGCAGCCAGATTGTGTTGGGAGCCATCGGGATTCAGGTGGGAGCTGAAGGGAATCTCAGCAAGGAGGGCTCTGCTCACAGCCACGGTTCTGCTGAGCCGTGCCCGTGCTGCTGCGCTGGGGCTGGAGGGATGCGATCGTGTTCTGGAAGTGGAGCTGCAGGGAGAGCCCAGTGGATCTCTGTAAAACCCGAGAGAGTGCCTAAAATTAGGCAGAGGACCAGTGCGTCCTCCTCTGGGTGCTTCCTCCTCTGTGCCTTGTGGACCATCCTCAGGTACAGGGAAGGGGAGCATCACTTCCATGGTGGTGCCCCAGGGAGCAGCTGCAGGACCGTGGAGCCTCAGACCAGGAGAGCAGAGCTGCAGCAGTCGAGGGCAGCTGGAAGCAGATTCCTTCCCAAAGCAGGTTTGAAGTTGTAGGAGAAAATGGGCCAGTCAAAAGCAGAGCTGGGCTACTCTCATCAGACTCTCATCAGCACTACCCCGCTGGAAAACCTGGGCAGGAAGCACACACAGAGTCCCTGGAAGCTAGTTAATTAATTAATCAATCAGACTTTGGGGGTTTTTGGATAAATTAACTGCACCATCCCACCTCCCCCTTCTCTGGTGCATTAGCTGTTTCCACTGACTCATCAAAGGGTTAAAAAAGCAGTTACCAGGAGACTCCATCCTCAGGCCAGTGTGCCAGACACAGGTTTATTTTAATGCTGGTTCTCAGTGAAAATGAAAAGTGTTGCTTAGACTTAAGAGGAAAGTGAAAAATTGGTTGTTTGTGTGAACACATCCTTGAATTCTTCCATGAGGAAGAGATCAAGACAGCACCGCTGGTGTGGCGGTGGGAGCGTGTCTGTGTCCTCAGCTCTGAACACAGAAGCAAGATTTAGGAGGTTGCCCAGAGTAGCTGTGGGTGTCCCATTTCTGGAAACATTCAGGGTCAGGGTTGGATATGGCTTGGAGCAACCTGGTCTAGTGGGAAGTGTCCCTGCCCATGGCAAGGGGTTGGAATGAGATGAGCTCTAAGGTCCCTTCCAACCCAAACCATTTGAATATTTTATGATTTTAAGAATTATTTCAGTTTTTAAAAAAATAAACACTGTGAGTATTAGAGCAAATTAAAAGAAATACCTTAAATAATTCCCTATAAACTTGCCTGAAAGCTCCAGGGGCTGGTTACTGTCCAGGCCAGGATCCAGGGAAGCTGGGGAGCACTGGTGGAGCAGCACCATGGGTTGTGTCAGTCAGCCACGGTGGTGATGGGCAGCTCCCCACGGGGAGGGGGAAAAGTCTCCTTTTGTTGAGGGGAATGAAGAATTTTATTCTGTGAATAGGACCAAATCCATCAGTCTGGTCAGTAATATGGGATGGATAGAAACAAACACAAGAGAAAAAAAAAAATCAGTGTTGTCTGGGAATGGGTTTGGCAGAAGAGGGTAACAAAGTGTGTGTTCACCAAAGCTAAAAAAAAAAAAAGAAATCAAAACCATTTTAAAGCTGTTTTCTCTTCTTTCATTGAATCTGGTTTGGGTTTTCTCAGCCTTTCAGGGGTGGGTGGGTGTTTTCCTTCTCTGCAAAAATTTGAGAGCCAAAGGGGGCTCCTGGCTGCACCAAAACACTCCCAGGGCCCTCAAACCACCTAAATCCTCCCGTGGATGGATGTGGCTCGTGTGAGTGTGAGCGTGTGTGTGTGAGTGTGAGACACTCCTCAGGTGCCTTTGCCTTTCTGGTTTGTAAAACCCTCGCAGTGTTCTGATGTACAGAATTGGAACTAGGAAAAGCGAATGGAGTTATTCTGCCATGTAAAGTCATTTTCTGTTTGTTTGGTTTGTTTTTCTTTTATTTTGCCTGTAGCGGGCTCTGCGGCTTTCCCTGCACATGCTGCGTATCCGTGGAGAAATTAATTCCTTTTGGGGGGCAGAATGGAGCAGGGCATTGGAACAGGCTGTCCAGGAAAGAGGTGGAATCACCATCCCTGGAAGTGTTCAAAAGGCGTGTGGATGTGGCATTTGGGGATGTGGTTTAGTGGTGAATATGGTTGGGCTCGATGATCTTGGAGGTCCTTTCCAAGCTTAATGATTCCATGATCCTACATTTCTATTGCCTGTCCCCTGCTCACCAGCACAGCCCCTTCCCAGCCTGGGTGGGGGGCTCAGGGGCACTTGGTCCTGGGGGCAGCGGGGCCGGGGAGGGACAAGAAGGTGATGGTTCCCCAGGATCTCCAGAACAAATGGATCTCTGCAGCTCTCCGACCCGACAGCTCTGCGTGTCCCTTTGTCCTGACATCCCACCTTGGACTCTGAATGCACAGGCTTTTGTGCATCTAAATCTCATTTTAATTACTTTTTAAAATTTTGGAGTTTTTTCTTTATTTCCTCTTCATTCCCGACCTTCCCTCATTTTTCCATCTTTTCTCTCCCCTTTTCCTTTTTCCTTTTTTCCCTTTCTTCCATTTTTTTTCCCCTCTTCCCTTTTTTCTTTTTGTTTCCCCTCCCTTTTTTCTTTTCTTCGTCCTTTTTTCCTCCCTTTTTTCCTCCCTTTTTTCCTCCCTTTTTTCCTCCCTTTTTTCCTCCCTTTCTTCCTCCTTTCTTCCTCCTTTCTTCCTCCTTTCTTCCTCCTTTCTTCCTTCCTTTCCTCCTCCTTTCTTCCTTCCTTTCCTCCTCCTTTCTTCCTCCCTTTTTTCCTCCTCCTTTCTTCCTCCCTTTTTTCCTCCTCCTTTCTTCCTCCCTTTTTTCCTCCTCCTTTTCCCCGTTTCCTTTTTTCCCTTTTCCCCTCCTTTTTTCCCCCTTTTCCTTTTTGTTTTGTTTATCTAGGTTTGTCGGGTTCGGGGCCGGAGCGCGGGGTAATCCGGGGGCGTTGCTATGCAAATTAGGGGCGGGGAAATGCAAATGAGCCGGTGGGGCGGACCGTCCCGGTGTGTTGTATGCAAATGAAGGGGCGGGAAAATGCAAATGAGCCGGTGAGTTACCGCGGCATGCAAATGAGGGGGCGGGCCCATGCAAACGAGCGAGCCCGGCCTGTGAGAAGATGGCGGCGGCGGCGCGGCGGGCGCAGCTGGTGCTGGGGCACTTGGCCGGGGCCGCGCCGGGCCCGGGGGCCGCCCCCAGGGCCGTGCCCTGCGCCGGGGGCCCCCCGCGGTACAACAGCCCCGACGACGTGGTGGTGGTGCACGGCCGCAGGACCGCCATCGGCCGCGCCCGCCGCGGCGGCTTC
>VWZT01005961.1:78056-249982 GCA_013397055.1 Pachycephala philippinensis | reverse complement strand
CCGGGTGCTGGACCCCTGCCTGACTCCCAGACACCGCCCCGGAGCTGCTCTGCTCTGGAAGAGTCTAAATCCCTGCGTTTTCTGATGGTTTTCATGCTGGGGGTGCGTGGCCCCGGTGTGGCACCGCCAGTGGCATCCCCCGAAAGAGTCGGCTCGCAGCCTGGGGACCAGCCACAGTCCGCTGTCACCTGCCCTGGCACACGGAGCAGCCGCTTTTCAAGCGGCGTGTCCCTCACCTGCACAGCCGTGCCACCCTTCTGGAACCTGCTTCTCCCTGGGTGCCATCCGCAGGGTCCTGGGCAAGAACACGGTGCCAGGATGACCCCGAGGGGTGCACGTTCCTTGTCATCCTTCTAAACAGGTCTCCTCATGCTGGCGGTGCTTCCCACCAGCTGAGGGGTCACCCCAGTTTCTTTCACAAAATTAATGGAGGGGCTCCATTTGCTGGGATTCATTCTTGTCACATGAATCTCTGTAGTTGTGTGATCTTGAAGGCCCTGCAGAGCATGTCCTATAAATCGAGGTAGGCAAGAAAGCAGTGCGTGTGTTACAGTGCCTGAAGGAAACCTGGGGTAAAAACATGCAGATAATTCTGCTGTGGGAGGAAAACAACAACCACAGTGAGCTGAGAAGCAGAGTAGAGAGAGCTGCCTTAGGACCGCACGCCAGCCCTCTGAAGTGGTCTGAGGCTGAACTGGTGACAGGGCACTTACTGGTGTTCACTGGTGGTGCTGATCCCCTGTGCTTTTAGGACACAACGCCCGATGAGCTGCTGGCTGCTGTGATGACAGCTGTCCTTCAGGATGTCAACCTCCGTCCTGAGGTCCTGGGAGACATCTGTGTGGGTGAGTGACAGCTTCTGCCCCGTGAAACTCCTGGCCTGGACAGCTGTGGGGGACAGGCTCCTCGTGTCCTGTGGGATACTCACAACTCTCGTGGGGCTGGAAGGGGTTAGTGTGTAGCATTAGGTTTTCATGCCTGTCCTGTTGGTGGTGGGGCTCTGACCTGGTGCTGGATGGTACCAAGCTGTGGTGATGGGAGCATCCCTTCGATGCCTGCATTCCGAGGGGGATGCGGCCAATTGACTGGAATTGTATCTTTGCACTCAGGGAATGTGCTGCAGCCTGGAGCTGGCGCCTTGATTGCAAGAGTTGCACAGTTTCTAAGGTAAGCTCTCAGCCAGACTGAGGTTCTTCCTCTCCTCCTTGGGCCATGGAGCAGCGCAGGGTCAGAGGTTGCAGTGAGGCTCCCAGGAATTACAGCAAATCACCTTTTGCCTAGAAACTGGACTTTGATCGAGTGGTTGGAGAATGCTCATGGGCAAAGGGGCAGGGAGGCAGGTGAAGCTGTTTAATCTGTTTGTGCTGCCTGCGTTGGGCTTCTGAAAGGGATGTGATGTTTTGTGGGCTCCCAGCTGCACCTGCTGCCTCTCTGGACTGCAAAGCTGCATTTCTCTCTGCTGTGTCTGCTCCCAGAACCATGGATGGGCTCAGACCTTTCTGGCATTGCCCAGTGTTGGTCAATGGCTCGTACTAAGCTGGATCCCAGATTCCAAATATTTCAGCCAGTTTCTGTTGCTATTGTTTCCTTCTGTCAATCACTGTACAACTACCACTTTTGAGAGGTGCAGGCACAGCCTGCCATAATTAGGAATATTACAGAGCTTTTCAGGGTTTCTGGCCTGTGTCAGACCTCAGGATCTCCCAGGGAGGGCCCTGCTTACAGAGGACCTTCTGAAGACAGACCCACGGGGAAACAGCACTTGGAGCCACTTGCAGATGAAGTGTGGAAATTATCTTTGGACTTTGTTTTCCCTTGGTGCAGAACCAAATAGATCAAGAAATGGATAAAGTAATCTGCCTAGAACTTGAGGGTTAAAGTTTAATCAAGTGGATTAATGCATTTTTTAGAGCTTTGGGTTGTTGTTGGTTTTCATCACTGGGTCTTTGCCAACACTGTCTTGTTTTCCAGTGGGATTCCAGAGACGGTGCCGTGCTCCAGTGTGAACCGGCAGTGCTCCTCAGGCCTACAGGCCATTATCAACATTGCTGGTAGGTGTTGTGGGCCCTGGCATCAGAGTCAATGCCTGCCCCACCCCAAGGGCTCATTCCTCCTGTCCTCCAGTCTCTCTGAGCAGTAAAAACAGTGATAATGTCTTGTGCTGGTGGGAATTTTCAGTGTGATGTTAGCTAAATACTTTTATATCCTTGAGTGGCCGAGCTAATCCCTAGAGAATCAACTTGTTTTTTTGGGGACAAGTTCTACCATCACCTCTGTGTCAGGCAGCTTCCAGGAGGGTTCCTCCAGTTCTCTCTGGCCCCATGTTCCTCAGCCCCATCACCTCCTTGGCCTGGCTCTCACGCTGGCTGGCAGGAGGGTGAGGAAATGCCCATTTGGCTTTACTGGGTGCTCAGGTGTTTGGAGACTTTTGCAGCTGGGCTGGAAATGCTTTTGCTCCTGATGACAGTAAGAATGTTTATGCCCTGCTGTTACAGGTGGCATCCGAAATGGATCCTATGACATTGGCTTGGCCTGTGGGTAAGGAAGTATTTTCATAGTGCTTGCTTAGGCTTCCTGAAGGTAACACTCTGTGCCTCTGCAATAGCCTGCCATAATTAGCTTTTTAGCTGATCTCCAATTAACTAGCCTCTTGAAAGACCCGCAGCTCTCTTGGATGAAGAAATTAATGTCCTACCTGTGCTAATGAGTGTTCTGCAGACTTACAGGATGTGTTCTGTGGTGTCAGATGAGCTTTTCTGTGCTTCAGTCCTAACATCACAAGCAGTGTTTATTTTTTGGAGGATTATGTAAATGTTAGGTTGGCTTTGGGGGAATACTAGTAACCACATACACATTGACTTCAGAAGAATGAGTGAAAAAAAAACTATTCAGTAATGCTGAGGCTAAAATACTGGGTTTCTCCTTTTTTATACCTTGATGGCTCTAATTTTTCATTACTTATTACTGCACACAGTTGTCCTTTAATCCTTAGGAAAAGGTTTATATTTACAGCTTCTCAGCACCTGCACACACACGTTGAGCAAGATCAGGTGTTGAGAATGCTCTTCCCTTCCCAGCTGCTTCAAAATAAAGAGCTCAGCAGGACAGGTGTGTTCCCTCGCTGTAGGCAGAGCACCTGGTGTGATCAGCACTTGTGTAATGCTTTTCACACCTCACTGTAACACACTCCTTTCAAGAAGTTGCTTGACAGTGTCCACCAAGATGCTGTGCTTAAAGGGACTGACAGCCTTTGCACCCCTGGGTGTGCCAGACATTGGGTTTTGTTGTGGGAAGCTCCCTGGCCTCTGCCCTGCGGGGTCCTCCATGAAGACATACAATCCATAAGTTACAAATAGCTTTTGGGAGCTGGGTTTATCCTACGTCTTACTCTTCCACAGAGTGGAGAAACAGTAGATGACAACACAAAAGACTGCAGCTGGGGTTTCTCTTATTAAAACCCAGTCTTGTGCCTTCCTTCAGGAGCAGATGCAGCTGAAGTCAATGATAGTGTCCCATCTTAGAGCTAGTTTAAATTGCTGATAGCACTTACTACAAGATGCCTGACTTTTTGTTTGCCTTTCATTTTCCAGGAATGGTTTCTTTGTTATTTATTCTCCATGAGGTTATTTGTGTGGTGCAGAGTAGAATTCAAACCCTCTTCCCATTGTAGGCTTCATAATCTAGACTAACCTTACAAAAGGTCAGGAGTCTTAAGTGACGGCTTTGTATTTCTGCAGTAAATCTGAGTATCTTCAATGTGTTAATTCATTTGTGGGTCAAAGATTGCACCCTGTGGGATCCGTGTCTGAAATTCTTTGTGTTGCGAAACACAAATGGTGCAACTCACTGAAATCTCTTTGCCATGGTTTGCTTAATACTTCTCTTTTTCTACTGCCAACCTGTTCTTAAGATCTGAGCGGTATTTTTATGTCTGTTGACAATTTCAGTGAAAACTCCAGCCCTTGAACCTTGGCTTTCTCATTATGTTTGAGGACAAATGTGCCAGAATCATAGCAATTCCTTCCTAGCTGTGGAAACACAAGAAATTAACTGCTGACATTGGTATCCTGTTCTAGTGAAGCAAGAACCAATTGAATCTCACAATCTGTTTTCATTTCATGATCATTCTTAAAATGATGATTAAAGAGCTTCTGCCTCAGCCAATTCCTAATTAGCAGCTGTGTTTCTGTGAGATAATAGGAAAGCATGTTGTCAGGATACTGAGTTTTGATCAGTCTTAATGGAGCAATTCAAATTTTTCTTGTGTTTAGCGTGGAAACAATGTCCCTCAGAAGTGCAAATAACCCTGGTGATATCAGTTCCAGCATGATGGATAACCCCAAAGCTCGAGATTGCCTTATTCCTATGGGGTAAGTGTTTCCCCTTCCCACAGTTTAAGGGCTTTATAGATGCTCTGTCTCCTCAGTGACCATAGTTACAAATCAGCCTGAATGTGGTGAGCTTGGAGCTGTGTGTGCTGGCATCCTTGGTTGTGGTGGAAGATGAATGATGTGAAATGGGTGGAGATCACCAACTCTCATCAAAGATTTTCTTGTCTTAAGCTCAATGGCTTGTTGAGCAAGGAGAATGGATTTGAACTTGTGCTGGTCCTAGGTTTGATTCTGGATTTGCTTCTGCCAGCAGTTCTAAGTTGTGAAGGCAGCAGTTGGCTTTGAGACTAAAGCCATTGCTTGTACCTTGTGTGATCTTAGTAGAAGCCACCTGCAGCTCCATTAGATGTGTCCTTGGATTAACTCTGTGATGTTGTTTTCCCCAGAATAACCTCGGAAAATGTCGCAGAGAAGTTTGGAGTTTCCCGAAAGAAGCAAGATGCCTTTGCCTTGGCTTCCCAACAAAAGTAAATGCTTTTTTTGTTAGTCTTTTTGGGTTTTTTAATCTTTTAGTTAAGAAGTAAGTACAGCTGCAAAACACACTGCTACTTCCTGCTGAAGTGCAGACTTTGTGTTACCTTCCAATCCTTAATAGTGAGCAAAGAAGCTTGAGGGGGTCAGACCGAAATTCAGTGCCTGTGCAGGGTTGTGTGTGAGGAGGAAACGGGAGTCCAGAGCTGTACTGGGATTGTGTGACCGGCCTCACACAGGTATGACTGGGCACACAGATGCTGAACAGTGAGTGCCCTGCTTGTTTCAGCATCCAAAGGTCCTTTCCCATGGCAGGGGGGATGGAACTGGATGATCTTTAAGGTGCCTTCCAACCCAAACCATTCTGTGTTTCTGTGATAGAGCCTCAGGGAGGGTTCTGTAACGAGTCCGTGGTGAGGTATTTTCGTAGTGGCTTTGGCTCAGGATCACTGGAACTGAACGTGGGAGCAGCAGCAGAAGGAACCTTTCCCATGAGGGAATATTGAGTGTGGCTGTTTGTAGAGAACTGCTGAGCTTGTGAGAAGAGTGGCTTGTCCTCGCTGCAGGTGTTTGGCTCTGAGTGAGTCCAATCCTACCTCTGATAACCTTCCTCCTGAGTTAAATCACTGCCAAAGTCAACTGACCCCGGAATCCGTGGGCCTGTACTGGCAGAGCAGTGGCAGGTGGTAGGGTAAAGTTTCTGCCATCAAAGAGTTAAACTTGCTTTCAGAGCTCTGTTTAAGCATCAGCCCGGTCCAGTTATTTATCTAACACAGGAAGCCACTGCACAGGGTAGTTAACCTTTAAATTCCGGCCCTGCTGCTCAGGGAACTTGGCATGCCAGCCTTTCTCACTGCCATGGAACTGATAACCAAAGGGCTGTGTGAATGTGATCCTCACGCTCGCATGAGGCAAGGGGTGACTTTCTGGCCTTGGTCTCAGGATATCTGTGGAGTTACTGACCCGTCCTTCAGCACTTTGCTCTAATTCTCGCTTACCTGGGAGCACTGAATATTTTCATTTTATTGGTAAAAGTGCAAAGTGATGAAGGGGTAAAATAAGCTTTTAGTTTCCAATTTGTATTCTCTGTGAAGGATTTACCTCTGGAAGGTAAATCTTCTAAACCAGCTCTGTTTTGAAGGCTTTTAAAATACCTTGTTGATAGGAAAGACTAAATCTACATGGCTTGAGCTAATTCTGGTTTAGCTAATTGTATTCTGCCTGGTCATGGCAGTTGTTCACTACTGCTAGTTCAGGTTTGTTTATTCTCTTACAATTATGATGTGACTGCACCCCTGGACAAATAAAACCTCATGTTGGGGGCTGGTGGTGGTCAGTCAGGCACAGAGGTGTTGATGGGAACAGAAAGGGGATCTTGCTCAGAAATGAGTGATCCTATGACCCAGATTTGGAGACAATGCCTGTAATGTTGGTGTAGAGCTAAAAAGTTTGTCTTCTCATGAATGGAAATAAGAATTTGCCTGTTGTCTTGACCACCACTCAATGATGATGTACCAAATTCCACCTTAGTTCATTCTCTGTCTAACTGGTTTACTTCACTTCAGTTCTCCTGCAGGATACCTCCAAAATATTTTAACCTTTCATACTTTTTTGTTACCAGAGCAGCAAAAGCTCAGCAGATGGGACTGTTTAAAGCTGAGATTGTCCCAGTGAAGACCACTGTTACAGATGATGATGGCAACAAAAAAACCATCACTGTGCACCAAGATGAAGGGATTAGGCCCTCCACGACGCTGGAAGGCTTGGCAAAGCTGAAACCTGCCTTCAAAGAGGATGGAAGCACTACAGCAGGTCAGCTCAGCCGTTACAGTTGTGTTGTTCCTCTGGTTTACCTTCCTTGACTAGCACAAAAAGGATGTTAATAGATCTCTTCCAACAGGGAATGCCAGCCAGGTCAGCGATGGAGCAGCTGCTGTTCTGCTGGCAAAACGCTCCAAGGCAGCCCAGCTGGGGCTGCCCGTGCTGGGGGTGCTGAGGTCCTTTGCTGTGGTGGGGGTCCCACCCGACGTGATGGGCATCGGGCCGGCCTACGCCATCCCTGTCGCTGTGGAGAAGGCAGGTGAGAGCCACCTCTCATTCGGGCAGTGCTTGGTGCAAGCAAATCAGACTCCCTGCATGGAGATTTAAAGTTGTATTATTCAAGCATGTGCAGCTGTTGGCCCCAGGAACAGTGAAATTAAATCCAAAACCTTAAAAGAGGTCCTGGCTCGGGTTGTTGCAATGCTCTTCCCTTGTACTGATGTGTAAATTGTCATTCACTCACCTTTGAGAAGCTCAGGAGTAAATCCCTGCACAGGCTCAACAAGAGTTGATACGTGGCAAGTGATCTAGTGTTCACTAAGTTCTCTTTTTTTTTTTTTATTATGACCGATGTGGAGGGGGTGGGTTTTGTGATTGGTTTTCGATGTTTTTTCTCTTTACAGTTTTGTCATCTTACTTAGGGTTTTTACCACACTCATTGGGTTAAACAACTTTTATAGCCGATGAGCTGATTTAGCCTGGCCTGGCTACAGTCACATGCCCACCTGCAGCTTTACCTTTCTCCAAACACCCTTCAGAATCCCTCTGCAGAGAAATCACACTTAATCTGAGGAAACTTGGCAGACTCAGTGACACAATGCCATGAACTGTGACGCTTTGCAGTCTTTAGACATTGCTGTACATAAACTTGTTCAGGTGTAGATACTCCGCGTGGACCTGAGGTTCCTCTTTTTTAGATGGAGTAGAACTGGAATTCTTAGAGGGAGGCTGTCAGGCAATTACTCTCTGATACAGTCGTGTGGCAAAAATATCTCCTTTTAACTCCTGACTTTTCTGGCCCATAGGTCTGACTCTGAATGACATTGATATATATGAAATTAATGAAGCCTTTGCAAGCCAGGTGAGTGAGCATCGTGTTTGTGTTGCTGCATTGCTTGGCAACTGAGTGTATTTCAGCTTGGTCTCCAGGTTAAGATTTTTAACTTGTTCCACATACTACATCTTCAGCCAAATGTTAATAATGTGTGCAGACTATTTTCCTTTTCCTTCAAATAAAAATGAGCAGGGCATTGCTTATACTGCTTAATACTAGAAAAAAAAAGTCCCCTAACTAAGAATTGGCTGTTGTACTCTCATACCAACTTGCAACATCTGTTTCACCAGGGCTGTGATTTATTGTCAGGTTGTCTGTCTGTCTGGATGTGTGTGGGCTCAGTTTGAGATGAAGTGGACAATTTTAGCTCACTTCTCTGTGCCTTGGATCGGTTCCACTCCTTCCCACTGAGAAGGACGGTCTGGTTGGAGTCAGGCCTCTGAACTGGAGGAGGAGAGCTGAGAACTAAGGAAGATGAGCATCTCCATGAAACCATTCCCTGTGTCTTTCCAGGCTGTGTACTGTGTTGAAAAGCTGGGCATTCCCATGGAGAAGGTGAACCCCCTGGGAGGAGCCATAGCACTGGGACACCCCCTGGGCTGCACTGGGGCTCGGCAGGTCGTCACTTTGCTCAATGAGCTGAAGCGCAGAGGGAAGAGGTGAGTGCTGAGCATCAGTGTTGGCCTCACACCTGCTGGGTGTGCAGCTGCCACGGGCTCAGGGGCAACCACTTTGGGTTAAGCTTTCTCCATCCCTGGGATGGGATAACCATCCATTTGGGTGAAGCTTTCTCCATCCCTTGAATGACTTTGAAACTGAATTCCCTGGGGCTCTCATAGTGAAACAGGAAAGCAGTAGGCAGCTCAGATTTATCGTATTCTTTATTTTTTTCCCTGGATGATGTAAGCCTGAGCTGTCTTTTTTCTTAATTCCACGTGATGCCTTACGTTTTAGCTTTTATATTTTTCAAATTCTGCATTCCCAGTGTGTAACTCTGCAGTGTCCTGCAGCCTGTGAGCTGCTGCTCTCTCATGCTGAGACAGACAGAACAAAGCCTCTCCAGGCTGCTCTCCAAGGACACCCAGCCCGGCCTAGGCCCAAAATGTGTAACCCAGCATCTTGAGAAGGGGGGCAAGCTGAGGGCAAATTCCATCATTAGCTAAAGTTTAATTGGTGAGATTGGGTTGAGATGCAAATGGACGAAACCTATAAAAGTGTGAAGAACTCATGACTCGGGGTCCATCTTGGGTGCAGCCTTTGGCCTGCCCAGGGTGTGCCTCTGAAGGCCTTTCAAATAAATATCCACCTTTATTCCCTTACTCCTGTCTAAACTCTGTTTCTAGGTTGACCTCTTTAGGTATCACACGTGTTCTTCATTTCAGGGCATATGGAGTCGTGTCCATGTGCATTGGAACTGGCATGGGCGCCGCGGCCGTGTTCGAGTACCCGGGGAAGTGAGCTCCAGTGCTGACAGAACACCAACACAGCTCACTCTGCCTTCCCTAGTCATAGCAAGTGATTTGCACTGAAATCAAGTGGGTTCTGGGGTTTGTTACTAGATCTACAAATTTTAGGCAGAAATCGTGAAGTAGAATTAATGGTCCAGCTCTGCTAAGAAGGTGAGGAAATGCAAAACTGGTACCTGGCTTCCTGACATAAGAAATTAGCTCAGCTGAAATTCAACTACAGGCCCTGGCCCTGATGTGGTGAATATGAATGAATATTTTTAATTTAATTAAATTAATTAAATTATTCTCTGTGAATATTACCAGAGAGAAATAGTTCACGGGACAGTATTTTTGTATGACAAATTGGTAAAAACGGTCACTCACAATGAAAACATTAGTCCACATGAAAAGACTTTTCCAGCATTTTCTTAAAAGGTTTCACCATTTTGCAAAAAGCTTAAAAGAGCTTGTTTTGAAGCAAAGACTTTACATCCTTTTCTTCACAACTGTGTTTGTCCTAGCCCAGTCAGAAGTTGTCTGTGTCTTAAATTGTCCCTGCACTGGAGGAATGGGCTGGAGCTCGCTGCTGTTGGAGCTGCTCTGAAGCCTCCAGTGGGGGAAAGTGGAAGGACTGGAATGTAATTTCCACGGGAACTGCCCGAACAGAAATGTTCTGTTGAATTGCTAGATGTCAGGAATTTGGATGTGGCCATTCCGTCTTTTACAATACATGTCTGATTATCAGTGTGTGTGACTCCAAGGACAATCTGGTGCTTAATCATATTTACTTACCTAACATAAAGCAGATTGCAGCATTATATTTACTGCAAGCATTACATGAACATCAGTGACAGCTCAGTCCTTCAGTGCTAATACAAACCTGTTCCATCTTGTGTCTTTTGTCATCCCTTATTTCTTCTCTTGTCTGAACAGGAACATGACTGAAACTCAGCTTGAAGAAGAAATGTACTCATCGCTGGTTTAAATTTGTAACAAACTGAAGTTCTTTGTACTGACTCTTGTTTTTGCACTTAATAATACAATTGGGTTCTTGCAATACATTTGTTTCCTTTTTATGATGATTGTTAGTTGAAGGTCATGATGAGTTGTAGCTCTTCAATATTTTCACAATCCCATGCTGTAGCCTGTCTCACTCAGCAATCACACAGGCTGCAGCTTAGAGCCAAAAGGGAATTATTTAAAGGGAGTAAAGAGGCATCAACAAAAGCCTTTTATTTAATGGGAGTGGAAAACTTAACAGACTCAGAAGTGGGAATTCCAGCGACCTTTAGCTAAAATAATACTAAAATAATTTAAGGAGAAGTGTGAGTAAATGGGAACCATGTGGGGGGAAAGAATGAAAAGGAAGAAGGGTTCGTCCCTGTGTCGCTGAAGGGGATGTTCTCAAGGCCCAAGCATGATGAAACACAGAGGTTGGTAATTTTCCAAGGAGACCAGGGAAAGTTGGCTCTTCCCCTTTTCATGTAAGGCACTGAGAAAACAGCCTGGAGAATGCTGGCCTATTCACCAGTTCTTGATTTTATTATGTGTCCATGTCCACTTTAATGTCAAACAAATAAATGAGGCAAAACAAAAGCTACTTCAAGGTATGAACAGTCCTTAGCTGTAATTCAAGGCATGCTGGGCTCTGCAAAGGGATTCAGCCTGACTTACACAGGTGCTTTGCAATTTAAAACCTTGTTCTGTGACTGAAGCTAAGCTTACCACAGCAGTAAAAGTAACAGTACAGGGTGTGATTACGACTGGTTAAGCTACCATAGAATTTCTTTCCTCATAACCTAAATTTTCATTCTGCTAAAATTCCAGTCCCTACTAAAGCAACAGAAGTAGATGAAAATACAGGCTCAGCTGCTGGCACATCTGCATCCAACCTGTTACCTTGACATTTATCCCACATTGTCTTGCTCAATGCACCTTCCCACGGTGCATTCCTCGCCCTCTGAGGTGCAGCTTGCAATGCTTCTCTTCCAGCATTCCAGAAATGGTCACAACAGCTTCATAGTCAGTGTTGCTCCTAAAATGCACAGCAAAAAGTTCAGGTACAGCTGTGTGCAGTCCTGTGTTTGCAGATGATTTTGTGGAGAAAAAGGAGAGAAGGGTGTCCTAAGATTGTTCCAAGTCACAAGCACAGGTGATGATCTCACTTCACGGGGCTGTGTCCCACGGGTACAAGGTGTTGGAAAAGAATGGTCAGGTCTGTGCCTGAAGACATTGGATTTGTTTTTGAAGGAATGAGAATATCATCCTCCTTGTGAAATTCTATTTTAGGTAAATAAATGAAATAAAGCTCTGCTGGGAGTATCACCTGCACTGCCTTGATGTGAAAACTCCTCCCTGTGACAAAGTTTGAAGGGAAAAGTTTCTGGCACTCCCCTAAGACAAGGGGCAGTCAGTGGAGTCCAAATTGTAAATTAACATCAGAAAGGTTACAACAACTGTAGTTTTGCACTAAGTTAAGGAGCATAATTTGCCCAAGGCTAATGCCCTTCAGTGTTCCTGAGGCTGTTCCTGTGAAGGACTTGCCTGTGTCCAAGTGCTGGCTGCTGTAAGGGCCTGAGGCAAATGCCTGTTCTGTCAGACAGCTTTTGGTTTTTCCTTCTCCTAAAACAATTCCCCTGCAGGAAGACCACTGATTTGGGGAAGTGAATTATAAAAATCACCTCACACCTTGCATATAATTATTTCCTAATGCCACATTGGTCCCATGCTTTGCTGAGCTGGGAATTATTCTATGAAGCCCCACAGATGAGCTGGCTGTTACACAGCAACATCTTTGCTTTCTGGTACTTCCAGGCATTTTCAGCCATGCTGATTAGTGTATTTGTCAGACAAAAAAGAAGTGCTTCAGGCATATTCAGCAGAATTCCAGAAAAATTTAGGCAGGCAGGAGCTTGGGGAGGCTTCTGGTCCACCACACTGCTCTGAGCAGGGACAGCTTAGAGCACCTGCTCAAGGCTCCATCCCACTGAGATACCAGTAGCTCCAGTGATGGAAATCACTGGATTGTGCTCCAAGGAGATGGAAGTTATGACAATAACTCAAGTCACCTACAGTTTGCTTCTTGAAATTTCCCTGTCAGCAGTTTTCAGAGCTCACTGAAATAACTAGGATAGACTTAACTTATTTTAACTTCCTGCCACCACATGATAACCTCCAAAAAATAATTCGTAACGGAAAAAGATTTTTTTTTTTTCAGGAGCTACATCTCCCGATCAGAACAAAGAAATTAAAATTTTTGGGTCTTCATAGAATCACGGAATGTTTTGGGTTGGAAGGGACAGCAAAACATCTTGTTCCAAGCCTCTGCCCTGTGCAGGGACACCTTCCATTATCCCAGGTTGCTCAAAGCCTCATCCAGCCTGGCCTTAAACAATTCCAGAGATGGGGCAGCCACAGCTTCTCTGGGCACCCTGTGCCAGGGCCTCACCACCCTCACAGTGCAGAAGTTCTTTCTAATCTAAACCAGCCCTCTGTCAGTTTGAACCCATTCCCCCTTGTCCCATCAGTCCAGGCCTTTGTCCAAGGTCCCTCTCCAGCTCTCCTGGAGCCCCTTTAGGCACTGGAAGGTGCTCTAACATCTCCCCAGAGCCTTCTCCTTTCCAGGCTGAACAACCCCAACCCTCTGTCAACAGCACAATTTCAGTCCTGTTAACTGTACCTTGCAGCAAAGCTGATCTGCAAAATCTCTCTGGTAGGTGCCTCCCCTTCACGTGCCTCCAAAACGCCTTTGGTTGGGAAGATGGAAAATACTTCCAGGGCCTTAGGCCTTTTCTGTTCATCTGCAGCGGAAGAGGCAAATATCAAACAAAGCCATACAAGACCCTTTGTGTGTGTGCAGCAGGTAGCACTCATGGCAATGCACCTCTTTGCTGAGCAACTAATAAATCATGTCTTGCACTGTCAGAGGGTTTCTGTGCATGTGCCCAGCCTCTGTTTTCATCCTCTCATCAAGGACAGTGATCAGTGGTCTCCCCATTGAAATAATAAGGCCCTGATCATCTCTCCTCTGGAGCCCATCTGTTGTTAACAGCATCAGGCTCATGCTCAAACTGAACCCATGAGGAGCTGCTGCTTCTTGCTGCTCCTTAGGACTGATTTATAAATGAGCAGAGCACGTCCAAGAATTGTGAGCGCTGAGAGTCAATCTTTTGGTTAGATGTAGAGTAACTGCTGAAGTCAGTAGTGGTACAATAATGTCAAAAAAGGGAGGGGAAAGAGGGGGAAAAGCCCACAAAAGTGAGAACAAAAGCAGACCATATGTTTGCACCCAAGATCATCACATACTGCCTCTACATTGAGTAAGTGCATGCAGTCTTCATAAAAACACGGAATAGTGAAACTCTGTAACAAGGAAATCAATTGCAAAAGCAGAATACCCAGCAAAGCAGTCCAGTAGCTTCTGCAGCCACTCCTGTTATACAGGAAGACATGTTCTGTCTTGGTCTGTGCAACGAAGCAGGTCTGGAAATCCACCCTGTCACAGGAGAGTTCCAGGACTGGAACAGTGAGGTAGGCAGTCACTGGGACCAGCTGCAAAACAGGAGAAAGGGAAAAAAGAATAAAACTCACCTCATTTTTATAGAACTTTAGTAATTCCTGCTCCAGCTGGATCATTCTTAACCCCAACCACTGAATCAAGAATCATTGTTCTGTGCTCTTTCCTAAGAGTCAATTCCCATTCTATAGCCCTAAATGAATTGAGATGTTGCTTGTGTGTTACTGTTTTGGGACAGGTTTTCAAACCAGACACTGTGGTCTTAATGAAGTAACACAGAGTAAACATTCTCATTTGTTTTTAGGGTTTTCTGTGGAGCTGCAGACATTACAGCATCTCGTGGTCCCTCAGGACTGTATATGGCCCACTGTGAGTCATTCAGTTTGGGCAGATTGCCCAAGATTATGATTCAATTGACTGTATCTTAGATATGGTGCTCAGTTTTACACAGGTCACTGCTCAGAAATACCTGGTATGAAAAGAAAACAGAAGTGCCTGCAGTGTACTGGGGCTGCTGAAGGCTGGCAAGGGGAATATAGATTTCTGACTGGAACAGATTGGTCTTTAAATGCATGTGGGCTTTGACCACACCACAGGAGCTCAAAAGATTCAGGAGCCTTTCCAGAAGCCGGTGGGTGCTGCAGGAGGCAGTGCCTGGTGACTCAGGCATGGCTTGTTCACTGAGACAGCCCTGACCCCTGTCTCAGAGTCATCCTGTGGCTGGGCGTGTGGCCCTTTGAGTGTCACCGGGGCTGCTGTGCCACGGATGGAGCTGGGGTACTGGCACCAGGGTGTGACCCCAGCCTGCACTGCCCACCTGGGAGCCACCTGCAGTCTCAGCAGAGAGACCCCCACAGCCATTTACTTTACCTAGATGAGCCCATTTAATCCAGAGGTGCCTGTAATTCAAGGCTGAGTAAATCCTAATCTGAGTCAGAGATGCTGCTGAAACAGCCCTTTCCCAGGGCCCAGAGATCCTGCTCTGACCTTACCTGGGTAGAGTAGTTACTGTGCTCAATGACCACATTTTGATTGAACTTCAGCTTTCTCTCTCCATTCTCCAGCTGGAGCACTTGCAGTCCAGGAAGCAGCTGGGTCTCTGGCAAATGTTGATACCTAAGTAACTCCAGAGTTGTGTGGAATGACACTTTCACCTGTGGGAAGAGCAATTCCGATGACCATCACACAAAGACGACACTGTGTGCAGGAAATCCAAAGTACACATTGCACAAAGGCCCAGGCACACATTTTCCCACTGGAACCCAAAAGGTGTCATGCCAGCAGCCAAATTCCCACTGGAACAAAGCATTGTAATTAAAGCAAAATGCACAGCTATTTCCTGTGAATGCAATACATGGAGATGGAGCGTAAGGGTGAACAACTGATCTCTGAACCACAGGGGAGAAACAATCTCTAACAAGATAAAGGTTTTGAACTCCTGAGGGTACAAATACCATATTCCCAAAGCTGTCTTAGACATCCTCTTTCTTCCCACACATGCAGAATTGAGATGTGTGTGTCTCCAGGTCAAAATGAACCCAGCAAGATGAGAGGCACTCTTCAAAAATGCAACAGTTACTCATTCTTTGCAGGTTACCTAATTCTCTACTCTGGGACTTTTTTCCCTTTGATGTAATTTAAGACACAAAACTACACCCAAATACTAATCAAATTTTTCTCTTCTTGCACTGCCTGCTTCTAATTAAAGGAAATGAGGGACTGCAGTCCTTGGAAATCTTTTTATTTGTCCAACATATATATGGCTATTGATTTAGGTGAGCTCCAAAACCCACAGGCTTTTCTGCAGGAGTTTGCAACAGGTCAGAGTTGATGGGAAAAGCACATCAGGAACAGAAGAAGATTATTTGTAGAGAAAATAATCTGCACCTGCAATATAGCAGGTAAAATGGCAGTAATTAGTATTTGCTAATACACCACTATTTCCCCGGGAACTGGGAGATTTCTATGCTGGTTGTGTTTTTCTGTGGTTCATCTGGGCCACACTAACACACCAATTACTAAACTCTCTATTCTGGCACAGGATTATTATTTTTGAGCCTACCAGCATGTTTTGCTGCGGATAAAGTACATGTTGCGGTTGCTGTTCCCTTTCCTCCTTCTTGCTGTGGGATGTTTTGGTGCTTTTTTTGGGATCTGCGCTGGAGAGGCTGAAGGGTGTAGAGGGCGTAGACAGAAAGAGCCTGAAGTACAGAGGAACCTTGGTACAATTCGTGAGTTTCAAACTCTGAGTAATTACTGAATCTGTCAAAACCTGGGGGAGAAATGATTCAGAATTGGTCAGTTTTAACTCCCTGGAGAGGTTTGTGTTGCTCTGTCTGGTCATGGAGCACCAGCAGGTACCGGCAGGATTTTACCCCAAATTAACCCAGTATTTTCTACCTGTGTTATTCAACATTTCTTGAGTGAAAAACCAAAATAAAAGTAACATAATAAAGTCTAAGTTTTCAAATTTCAAGGGTCACAGAAACTGAAGTGACTCATTTTGCTACTGGACCTTTATGTCCTGAAAAATCAGAATTTATTTTTCTTCTTACAAACTTCCCTACAATGAAAGAGAAAGTTGAATAAAACAGGCATTGTCTGAGCTTGTCTTCTCTTATTCCTGGCTAATAAGTACTTGCAGTGCTTTTTTTTTGTTCCCTATCTTGTTTGTGCAATATAGAAAATGAGGCTACTGGTGATAAGATGCATTTTCACAGCTCTGAATTGTCACAGCAGCGCAGCAACACAAAGCAACCAAATACATCAGTGTGGCAAATACTTACTCCATAAAAAGGCCTAGCAGGTAGGAGATCACTCGCCACTGCATAAAACACCATTCCTCTCTCATGATCTGTCTCCACTTCTAACCTGAGTGTGAAGAACCAGGGCTGGTCACAGCCCTGCCCCAGGCTGCCCCATTCCCTGTGGGTGCCAGCTGTGAGCACGATGGTACTTACAGGGGGTGCCTCAGGACAGCTTCCACGTGCACTCGTAACGGGGGAGCTTCATAGCCATGGCTGTGATGCACCTTGTGAGGCACCATCCTTGCAAGCTGACAACAACATGGCAACAGAAACCGTGTGTGAAATGGTAGCACTAAACCTGAAATGCTGCTTTGAGCCCGAGAGGCTGGTAGCCAAAACAGGATTCTTCCTGGCAATGTAGTGCCTGTTTGTAAGACATGATGGAACAGCAGAGGCCAAGCAGTAGCTGGACTCTGAATGGCTGTGGGGGATACAGATGCAGGGCAGGTTTAGATCAGATGTTGGGAAGAAATTCTTCACTCTGAGGGTGGTGAGGTCCTGGCACAGGTTCCCCAGAGAAGCTATGGATGCCCCATCTCTGGAAGCATTCAAGGTTGGATGGAGTGTGGAGCAACCTTTTCTGGTTAAAGATGTCGCTGCCCATGGCAGGGGGTTGGAACTAGATGGCCTCTAAGGTCTTTTCCCACCGAAATCATTCCAGGACTCTATTATTCTACATTTTTTTCTTCAGGAATAAGAATTATCAGGGTTGTTTTTATTGAATATTCTATTATCATTCATTCAGTTTACCTTGCACCTTTGCAATGATTCATGTCAGAGAAATGCTGAGCCATTCAAGCCTCACATCAGCAGTTGTTGAAGAGGAAGTTTCCCAGAGGAGAGATATGCTGTCCAAATTCACACAGGAAGGTGGATGCAGAGCCAGGAACAGGACTCAGCAGTCCTGAGTCTCACTCCCATTGTTAACTATTGTTATCAATACAACCTGATGTTGTGATAGCATTTCAAACCCTGGGCTTTTGTCTGGGGTCTGCGGCCCCAGACAATGCAAGAAGATGGTGACATTCCCACCCCAGAATGCTTCCAAGCTCAAAGACAAATGCAACAGATGAACAACCCTGGTTAAGGAAGGATGTACAGGATAGCAGGAACAGGACTGTTTACACAGACTGGCCAGGTAACAGCAGCCTGTACATAAATTACAGGAAGGGAAACGATTATTCCCCCGTTACCTTTAGCCTTGCTGTGACAGTCGGTTTACCTTGTTGTCCAGGCTCATGAAGCCCAGCACCACCCCGTCACAGCACAGCTCAGCCTCGGTGTCCGGGAGGATGAGCGGGGTGAAGCAGATGTAAACGTCGCTGCTGCCACCTCCTGGAACCACCTGCGGCCGGGAGAGAGTGTTTAGTGCAGGGACCTGCCGGGGATTGCACAAGAACCCTCGGGACTCAGCTGCCAAAACTGAGTTGCTCAAGCAGCGTGAAATCCCTCGGGCACGGGCTACGCTCAGGCTTGCACGAAAATGCCAACATGTGACAGCGAAACTGACAATTACTTCAGCTGCAAATATCACTGTGGCCACTTCTTAGCATCAACAGAGTTTAAGCACAGTCACAGACCAACTCTCCAAGTACACAAACATATGTACACATCTGTTTGTTTTTAAAAATACCCAGTTCTGCCCACTCTTACTCTCTGGCTACCTCAGGTGATTATTCCACAACTTACATATCGATGAAACATTTTTTGAAGACTTACAAGAGTGAGCTAAAAGTGTTTTACAGTTCAGTTTAGTCTTGGCTATTTTTCAATTTTACACGACAGCAGGGAATGTAATCACATGCACTAGTCAGCTGCAGTGGATTTTCTGGGATTTACAGGTGGACTAGATTCTGCTTTCTTTAGGTGAATTATGCAGATTATGGTTAAATCCTGATATTGCTGCTGGCTACACCCCACAAAAGCTGCCTCCACCATGAGGCACTTGTTTGTCTGACCTTTCTCAGTCTCAACCACCTCAGAGCTGACCACAGCTTCATTTCTGTCATCATTTCTTTCATGTAATCTTTAGCTCATTTTAATTTGTAACTGAAACCGTTTGGCAAAAAAATATTCAAAAATAAAACTGGCACACTGATGTTTTGGGCAACCCTGTCACTCATAGCGAGATCTTTCCAATGCTGTCTTTACTTTACGATATTCCTAAGGGATTGTGACACTGGGGCCTGTATTTGCACAACTTACTTGTGAAGCACTGTGGGTTACAATGGTTTATCCAAAGGAGTTGTCTACAGAGTATCCCTTTCCCAGAAGCCTGATTTCCAGCTCTGCATGTTTCCAAAGCTTCAGGCTGGATGGCTCCCACATTCCACCATGCCAACCCAAGTGAGAAGACCAGAGATGCCACTCTGGAGTACAACTAACACTTAACTCCAGCCATCAGTTCACTGCTCAGATGTAGGACACTTTCTGTTGACCTTGCAAACTCTCTCATTATCATCTTCAGGACCCCAAACCCTTCCAGCCTGACGTTTCACTGCTTAGCAGAGTCTATCTCAAACCAAACTCAAAACTACCTCCTCCTTCTCCTCTGTCTCCTCTGCCTTGCAGAAAATGTGCTAAATCTAAGCACAAAGAAAATGTAAAAGCTTACGATCTGCCTTGGAGCAATGGAGTAGGGGCTCTCTGCAGGCACCCCCTCATGAGGTCGCAGAAGTACAGAGATATTTTTCTCTCTTGTAGACTCCTGACTGCTGATTTCCTTCTCTTTGCTGTCAGAACCTGGAGGCTGCAGAGACGCAGGGGTGGGGAATGGTTAAAACTGTTACACTGCAAGGGAGGAATGTGAGTGATGTGCACAGGGAACTGCTGCACTGGTCAGGAAGCATGGCCAGCTCCAGTTTCTTTCTGGCACAAAGAGTGGACACGTGGATGTGCCCTGTACATTAATTTTCTCATCCACAGAGTAGTTCTCCTGAAACTGCTCCTGAATTCCTTGGAAAATGTGCATGCTTGGGTCCTGCTCTACCTAGAGGAGCACCCAACCATGACATCTCTGGCCGATTATCCAAACCAACACTCCGGGGCAGTACTGTTCCCTTTGTGCACAAGAAAGGTTAAAGCTGTGTTCAAAACAACTGTGCATTCTGAGCTGAAGCAGAGAAAATGTGATTTTAGTACCTTTTCTGTGAAGCTTTTGCCAGAGAAATATACATATCCTGGAGGATACCTTCTCCCTGTCACTCCCAGCCCCTCAAGACAGTAAATTGCCACATCATAATCAAAATTCCCGGGTAATAGATGTTACCATATTTTAACAGAACCAATCTAATTTTAGCACTGGGATAAACACCTCCATATCATTAGCTGCAACTTGAAATTTTCAGGGTAGGTTCTGTTCCCTGACTACAGCACATGTTGACACCAGAAAGCACCCATGAGAAAAGCAGAGCTAAATTAAGGAGTTTTAGTTATCTTACTTCTTTCATGTAATAACGGCAATAGTTTGTCAGCAACAGTATTTTAAATAGTATCTCTTTAGCTTTTTTAATAATTTTAAGGAGAGCTAATTGCTTATAGCTCACTCTGGAAACAGACTGCTGATCCCCATAGCCACCTACCCACATATTGCATGCTTGACTGGGAGAGGAGCTGACATTTCCTTGAACAATCCAGCTCTTAGTTACAAGTTATATCTCCTGTTATTGTTTTCAACCCTTCTTGCCAAAAAACCCATCATGTATCTCAGCAGCAGTGTAAGAAACAGCCTAAGAGCTGACCTCATCCGTGGTTTCCAAAGCTGGATAAATGCTTCCACAGGGAATGGCAGCTGGATCCAACTTCAACACAACCTCTGACTCTGAGGTGCTACCACTTGGTGTAGCCTCATTTCCAGCCATGTCCATAAGAGCAAAAGGGTCTCCAAAGAGCACCAACAGGTCCACCAGCTTTTCATCATCTGGCTCTTGGTTGTAAATTTCCCAGTCCAGGCGGATGTCTGAATGGGAAAGGAAAAAAGGACAGTTACTTCTAGTCAGTGGGAGGACTCGTGGCTTAGTTGGTACCAGAGAACCAGGATACCAAGTAACAAATTTGTGTTTGGCAACTGGATTTGTATTAAAGCGTATCTCTTAACTCTCCCATGTTTGCTGTAAACTAAAATGATATGAGATCTTGCTATAGTTTGGCCACTTTCTATGTACTAAACTATAATTAAAATAAATTATGAGTATTTTGTTTAAGCAAATGGATTTGGTAGAATTAAAAAAAAAGAAAAAAGTGATTGACTTTGCTCTGAAGAGCTTAAAATTGCACTCAAGAGCGAAAAAGACTAAACAGAAGAGGCAGATGACACCAGTAAGAAGCAGGTAGCACATCTGATTGACCAGGGTAAGTGTTGGGAGAAATTCATTAAAACAGGATGGAAAATCCTGAATTCCCACCATTTCAATGAGGGAGAACCCAGCTCCATCAGGATAGGATGTGCAATTGCATAGTAGCCACACATTGAGTAACTCTCTTATATACTATTATTATTTTTGCTGACATATCTTCATTAGGAAACAAGTAGGCCTGTTAATTAACATGTTAATGGGTCCTTCTACTTTTATTCTCATAAGGAACACAATGAAAGTGTCAATATTTGCTGTACAAAAGTCATCCTTACCAAAGGGAGTGGGATTGTTGAGCCGGACCCTCCGAAGGACAGGGGTTCCTCCTGAGACTTGAGTGCCAAACCTGAACAGGGAACCTTGCTGTCAGTACACACAGAGCACAGAAGTGTCTGAAATCACTGAAGAGTTGTTTAAATTGGAAGCTGCACTGGAGTGGCTCTCAGGTAAGGCATGGCCTACACTGTGAAGTACAATATTGGCTTATTTTATCAGTCTCTTTTTATTCCCCCCAGTTTTTAAGTTGTCTCAGACATTTTGGGGTAACCACGTGCAGTGCTGTGCTCCCCATAAACCAGCCCTCACCCCTCGTCCTGAGGCACAGATGCCATTTGCTGTATGAGAGGGTTTAAACTTTCCCCTGCCACCATTGACCTCAGGGCTGCATTTCTCCTGGTCCAGATAAAGGGCCAGGGAGAAATGAACTGTGGATGATGAGAATTGCCACCATGTGCCAGTTTCCATCTCCACAGAGTCAGATGAAGCTGCACTGGGTGAAATTCTACGACTGCAAACCCAGAACAGTGACTGCTGGCAAACCTGAGCAGGCTTGTGTGCAGATTATTTTCTAATTGTGTTGGCAAAGACAAATGTATTGGTGTTCTAGAAGCAGATACTGTACTTTGACAGCCACTTTGCTGACCTTCCCATTATATCACAAGATGGAACAGGTGTGTGTGTTGGCTGCAGCCCATTGGTATTTAATTCTCTGATTTCTCTGACAGTATTTTGCACTATACCTGATAATGGGTGTCTCTGGTTGTGGTCCTGTCACCTGCAGGAAGATTGGACAGCCTTTCACAGTCATTTGCATAGGAATTAATTTAGGTTGTAAGTCTCCCACCTATTAAAATGAATTTTTGCTATTAGAATCAAGATAACACCTTAGTTCTCTGTGTTTTAAGATTATGTTATGCAAACTGATTGGATTTTCAAATATTTTTGACTAGTTTCTTTTGACAGCCTCTAATTCATATGCTAACAACAACTCTTCTCAGCAGGAGAATGCAAAACCTCATGCATTTATCAGCTTTCCTGCTGCTTTTCTGCACAACACAATCTATGGTATTGGTAGAGCAGAGCAGTGCACTAGCCAGCTCCCAAACAGATAAATCAGAACCACTCCAGTCATTTTCAAGGCACATGAAAACCTCCCAAGGAATAAACACGTCCCCCCAAAACTAAACAATTGTTCCTTACATGTCGTTGGAAGTAGAGGCATAGCAAGATCCACCCTGAATTTTTACAGAAGTCCTAAAAAACTGAAGAAGTGTTTCTAACAGAAAGGCATCTGGGAAATATAATTGGTGTGAAATCTGCCATGGTAAAACCAAAACCCCACCTACCTTACAGACAAGATTATCCTGGTACTCTCCCCACATGTTGTTGTACGCTGCTATTTCTATGGTGAGCTGCTGGAAAGCTTTCAGAGTTCCTGTGGAAGGTTGTATACAGAAAGCTGCTCCCTTCCCCTGAGACAGCAGTGCTGCTGCATACTCTGAAGGAGCACAGCAAAGCATTTAATTAATTTTAAGGAAACAGAACAAAATTAGTCTTTCAAAGAATACATAGGACCATGGTTTTAGTTGCTATTAATCAGCTTAACCTCACTCATTTAAAAAAAAACCCTGGGACTCTGGGATCATTTCAGCTCACATTTATACCACTTTACCCAAGTTCCCTTCTGCAGTGAGTCTGACTCTGTTTTTTGGAGTTAGTGCTTGCCCAGAATATTTTATAGCAGGTCTCCCTTCCAACAGCCTGATCCAGGACTTTCTGGGATATGCAAGGCACTAACTGGTTACATGAAAACACACTTTCAATTTGAGAAAAATAGGCTGGGATTTGTGTTGACTGTTTATTGTTCCATTAGCAGCTGCCTGTTTACCTCTGTGTGCTCTTCCATGCAAAGAATTAATTACAAAGAGCAGAGCCTTTCCACATTCTGAGTCACCTAGGCCTGCATGGAATCTGTCAGAACAGCATTTTTCCAATCTAAGCACTAATTCAACAGCTGAAAAGCTCTGGCTGTGTAACAGATACCAAACTCTGTGGCAAGGTACCAATATGTGCAAGTTTTATTTTGGATACAGAAGACATATCCACACTTCACAGCATTTTGCTCCTATTTCCTCCCTCCCTCAGTCTCATGTGGCTCCAAATATTATCATTTTTCAGTACAACACATCAGAAATGACAGATGGGCTGTGCTGTAGCTTTCCACAGTGGGGAGGGTATGGTAAAGGGTTTGAGGGAGAAAAGCCTGCTGCAGTGGTACTGGGAAACTGTGTAGGAGAGAAAGAGCCAAACGTTCTGCATGTCATCCATCCCGTGTGCTGGGAGTGTTCTGGGAGTGAACTGTCACCTGAATCACCAACTTTGTTTCATACTGTTGTTTGCAAGAAAAAAGATGGAGAGAGAAAGAAAGGGAGGAGAAAAGAGAAAAAAGCAGAAGGGGAAGAGAGAAACTGACCTAACTCTTATACAATGTGGGCTTTCAAACTCAGGGATGAACTGAGGAACTAAGTAATTTAACAGTTTAAACTTCACCAGATACTCCAACTGTGAAAAGATGTGCCTGACTGGCACATTTAATGCTAAATATGGCAGTCAGTTGGCTTTCATCTTCTCTCCACTGAAGGAATTAAATGTTATTTTCATACCTGACTTTGTTTTTCTAGCTGCATGTTCTGTCACAGGCCCTCTTCTTTTCACCAGGTAGCTTGAAGAGCGTGAAAAAAACAAATCTGATTTCAGGTTTAATCCAGACCTAAATTAGTATTTGAGTCATTATGCAGAACAGCAAGACTCACGGGCAGGCTGCTGGTTCTGGAGGCAGCAAACAGGCACTAAAATACTCGGCTTCCAGTGTGAATGGAGCACTGATTCTAGTGGGATTTGTAAGAATCAGCTGACGCTTTACAACATCTTTGAATGCAACTTCAGACCCAAAGTCCAAAAGAAGCTCACATGGGCTTTGTGGCATTTGTCCTTCATCACTGCCAGAAAAAACAACAGCAGCATTTAGACATGGGTCTTATTTTCTTATGCCACAGGCAATTTCAGGAGATTTAAAAATGTGCAACACGCAACGTGGTTGTGATGCCCAGTGTGAAAGGACCGTGCAGTCTACGATTTTTGTCATCAGCATTTTCTGCTTTTCATTTTTTCACTTCTACCCACGTAAGAATTTATTTGGGGTAAAGTTTTTATCATGTATAACACGCCAACCTGCCAAATTAAAGAGATATTCATTTATATGAAAAAATATAAAACAAGCATGTTCCAAAATACAGTAATCATGCTACATATTAGAAAAATAAAAATTGTTCAGATATACCTGGCAACTCCATTGTCACAAGGTACTGAGTAGATGACATGTAGTCCCTTCACCTCTCCAGAAATGCTCAGAAAGAGGGGTTCAGCCATGTCTTCTATGCTACAGGAAAGGGTGAGGTCTTTCAGCTCACCCTGAAAAGCAAAGAATCAAGTCCCCTTGTGAGTGAAGCATATATCAGAGAGGAAAGGCAGCCTCTTTAGGGTATTTATTTTTAAAAGGTGTGTAAACTTCCCTGGATTAAACCCAGAACAACAGGATTGTGAGAAGTTTTACTGAATTGTTTTCAGTGCATTTTCTGCAGCATTGGAGCTGCTTAGAAGGCAGTACCGAGGTAAACATTTGTGGCTGTTTCTCAGCTTTGTACCTGCAGCTGTCTGTGAGCCTAGAACTGTTCCATTAGTGATTTCTGACACAATTCCTTCATTCCCAAGTATTGAATCATAGAATCATTTAGGTTGGAAACAACCTCTAGAATGATTGAGTCCAACCATTAATCCAACACTGCCAAGGCCACCATTAAACCATGTCCCCAAGTACCACAGCTACATAATATTTAAATACTAGCTATAATAGTACTGAACACCTACTTTTAAGCAAATAAATGAAACCTAGGTCTCCAGTGACTGTAATGGGAACTAAGACACCATATCTATAGGGAGATCCTGTATTTAACTGCATTAGTTCAGCTGTTTGAATGCCCTTGTGAAGTCTATTTCTGAACTCCTGGAGTTTGTAAGCTCTGCTCCTGTGTTTTGCAGACTCTCAGTCCCATCAGCCCCTTTTAAATTTTCAAGTATCAAAATGTCATGAGCCTAGTTGCAGTCAGAAAATCAAATGTGTTTTATATATATATGCCATTCTGCTCCATATCATTCCAGATAATCCAAAGTGTGGATCTGTATGCTCCAAGAGGAGTGATAAGCATTAAGAGCAAGTGTGCAGGACTTCAAGAAAGGAAGAAAACAGGAACAGCTGAGATATAAAGACGCAGGGTAGAAATTGTATACCATGTGCACTTCTTTAGTTCTTGCCTTCAACTGTGGTACCTCTGAAGCAAAGCCATTTCAGAGATATTGCAGGGAAAAAAGAGCATGTGGTTTTGCACATAGAATTCCTTCCTTTTGTCAAATGGAGATGAGATGAACAAGCCAGTGTTGCTGTTTTATAAAAGTACATCAGTTTGTAAACTTACCACAGTGTTAGCTGACAGCTCTATGCAGAACTCCTTCTCTTCATTTGGGCCTAAAGTGCCACTGGCAGGGCAGACCACGACAGAGCACAAAGGTGCCTGGCTTCCAATGAGCTGCCAAACAGAAAGGACATTCAGCTCATACTGATTGTCTCACCTTGTCTCTTCACATCAGAGAGGTCTAAAAAGACCAAACTATTCTCAGGCTTAGGACACTTTCAGGCAGCAACACCTACAGTTTGTTAAGACTGGCTTTACAATTCCCCATGGGTGATAAGATCCTCGTGCCTACGTTCACTCCAAGTAACTTCAGGTGCCCAGCTGAGGCTGCTGGGCTGGGAGCAGAGTCACTGTCATCCCTCTCAGTCACAAGCCTTACCAGGGTGAAGCCAACCTATCTGATATCAGAGCAGGATCCCAGCTGTGCCACACCTNTCATCCCTCTCAGTCACAAGCCTTTCCAGGGTGAAGCCAACCTATCTATATCCCAGCTGTGCCACACCCCTCTCCACTACAGAGGTGGGGAAGAGACAATCCTGGTGTTGGCACCTTCCCTAAGTGACCAGAGGTACATGGAATGTACCCAGGGCTTCCACTCGTTTGTTCACACATCAGCATTACATATCAGGAAAAATGCTGTACATATTCCTCCTGGGCTCCAGATGCTCCAAAGTGTTTTCCTGTAAGTCCTATACCATCCATATGCTCTGTTGGGATCCCTTGGGCACCTGAGAAACATCTTGGATGGCACTGAATGCTTTTATGTAGGCAGCTGAGCTGAACCTTGGATGTCAGAGTAGATCTCAATGACCAAGGCACTGACAAATTTCCATTGACTGAAAATAAAGTTCAGATCACAGCTTAAATACTGACACTAAAGTTAGGGCTCCTACTCTGTAAGCTGAATCCCAGTCAGAAGGTGAAATTTAAGCAGAATTCAGACACAATTGAAAAGCACCATAATTTTTTTGTTTTACTGAATTAAGTGCAAACCCTAAACTGCCATGGCGCTTTGTTTAATATTCTGGTGGCTCTACATCCTATGGCCCCTCATATCTGCTCACCCATCCTCCAAGGCATCCACAAACAGTAAGAACATATTGGCATCAACTAGTAGTTAATCTTTTCATAAAGGTTGGTCTAAAGCTGAAGTTCTGCTCCCAAGCCAGTAAACAGCAATGACTACTCAAAAGATACATCAGGAAAGCTTTTAAGAATAGTCATTATTTGTATTTCTACATAAATTGCAATTCCCATCCCTGCTGTATGCTTCACCCATAAGAAGAGCATTTACCTTTCCCCATAAGTATTTGGTTGGCAGCAGTGTCTGGTTAAAAAGTTTATTGGTTGCTTTGGCAGGAACTCCAGTATAAATTTCAGTGAATACTAGACGACTAGATATCAGGCACACTTGGGGGGTCTGAACTTCAACAAAAACAGGAAGATGACTGGAAATAAACACACAGATGGTCTATTGTTATTGTTAATGAAACGTGCTAGACATAAAACAGCATGCTGGGAAGAATGATGTTTATGTTTATTTAGCAATATTAGAAATTCGATAGTTCATTGATAGGTTACACAACCCCACTCTGAGTTCATATTTTTGTTGTAGGAGAGAAAACTACCTGAAGTGAAAACCAGATGTGAACCTCAGGGAAAACAAAGCAAATCCTGCTTTTTCTCGTTACCTTCCCTCTCCATTTTCCACCTCCAGTTCCAGCACTGTCTGGAGACGCTGGCACTGCAATGATGTGAACTCAACTGAAACTCTGCATAGACCCAAAGGAGGTATTTCTCCAGCTGATGGCTCGATGGTGAAGGGGGATACCTGGGAGAGGAGAGACAGAACAGAAAGTTTTTTGACATGTACAAAGCAAGGGTAAAATGTTGAAGCCACACAATCTAATTAGGGCTTCCAAGTGTCTAATTTTGCCTCAGATGTGTCCTTTCTCTCTGACCCTCGAGTCCCACCTGGGTTGATGTCTGGAAGCACAATGCCAGCTTTGTGAAAGCCTGGCTGCACAAGGAGACAGGACTTTGCTTCTCAGAGAAGGGCAGTCAGAGCCAGGGGCACAGCAGGGTCAGCTGTGCATGGACTGACAGGGAATGTGAAGGAGAAGCAATCAGCCTCAGCAGCAGCATCTGCTCCCAGGCAGCAGCAAGGTGCCACAAGTGGGAAAAGTTCTTGGACAGAAGGGCGAGGAAGGAGAGCTGGGAGAATGGAAACAGGAAGGGCATCAGCAAGGAGTGGGGGCTCAGATTCTCATCCCAGGTGCTGATGTGCGTGTGTGGGAGGAGTGTTCAGCAGTCGCAGCTCTACTAAAGCCTTAACCTCTTATTTATACAGCAGCAGCTGAAATCACTGTCATTCAGGAAATACTCTGTGTCTCCTTGGATCAGGCCAGTAAGGATTTGTAATAAATGGAAATAGAGAAAAATTGTAAAGAAGCATTTAATCTCAAAAGAACTCATGCACTTACGAAACTGTGTAGGACTAGTTTTGTAGGAAGTCACAAAAATTAGAGCTTCTGATAGCTGGAAGAAATATTATAACTCCTAAGCAGAAGGAATAAAATAGCTAAGGAGGGAATACAGCTGGCTGTAGCAGTGACTTACCTCTTCATTCCTTTCAGCTAGACAAACCTGGCTTTCTTGCATCCTCCACTGTGCTGGCACCTGACACAGATTTTTAATCTCAAAGGTTCTTGACACAGTGTCACCCTGCTTAGCCAAACCAAACCGGAGTGATGGAACATCAATACAAAGAAATGGACCCTAGGACAGCAGGAAACAGACATCAGAATGGACACCTGTGCCAAAATGGCCTCATTAAGGAGCATATATTATCTAGGATTAACATTTGATTTCACAGAGAATATCAGAAAGCAAATGCACTGTGTAATGCAGAAGAAGTCTGAGTATCATGGGAGTATCAACATTGACTCAATAGTTGCTACAGCAAAATAACTCCTGTTTGTAACTACTTGAGATTTCTCAAGCCATTGAGAGGCAATAAAGCTTTATTTGGACAACAGCCAGGCCACACAGCTCATCCTCTTGCAAGACTAAACTGTTCCTTACCCTGAAAGCAGCCTCAACATGCAGCACAACTGGCTCTGGACACAGCTCAACGTGACACTGCAGGTTACAGCTGATGACCCCAGGTTTGCTTCCAGAAATTGCCAGTACAAATTCACAGCATTGATTCACATCTAGAAGAGAAAATATCAGGCTTCTGTCTCACATTTTGGTGAAGAAACCACCTACTTCAAGACTGTTACTGAAGCTTCTGGAACCAAATACCTGCTGGTATTTTTTCAGTTTGTATTATAGTGCTCTGTATCTGTCATAAATTCATACAATCAATTACTGTAATTTCTTTCATTAATGGCTGCTTGCAAGTCCCAGAAACTTTACCTATGACACCAGTATGAGGTTCAACTTCCATGATCTCACAGGCCGTGATTGTCTCCCACGTGTACTTGATCAATGTTTTGCTGTTGTTCCACAGCTGAAACAATTAAAATCAATGAGACCATTCATACACTTTAAGCTTTCATAGCAACAAGTCAATTTGCTGAGAGCACTGATACACTGCAAACTAGGTTTTGTGAGTCATCATTTATTTAACACAGCGTCTCCTTCACATGGGTGAAGGTGTTCCCTCAAACCTGAAGAAAATCCATTAATCATTCATTCCAAGAACATTATCATATTTGAAACTCTTCAACTTTCCTCCCACTTTCCAAAAACGTAACAAACTTTCTAAACTTAAACTGAAAATCTTTTTTTTTTTTTGTCAAAGGCTCTGTTTGTGAGGGAGACGTAAGGTCTTGAAATGTTTGGCCTGCTCTTCAGATCTAGTCAAAACATTATTTCTTAATTACAGCAAATAACTTTGTTCTCTGAAGCACAATTATCTCTAAGCACAGTTCAAATTCTTATCTTTTTAAGACTAAAAAAACCAATTGGAAACTGCAAAGGATGTTGTTATACCATCAGTAAGTGGCTTAATTACCCTTATCACATGTGTAGCTATATTGGATTACTGGGAACTATGAAATGGCTGCCTTAAATTGAAAAAAATAAGTTCTAGGAAGAGAAATCATAAAACCAAATGCTGATTAGCAGGATCTCTAAGAAAAAAAATGGGAAAACCATTAGCTGGGAAATGCCTTCCTGCCTGGCTCTTGCTAACAGGCCTATTTTTCCCAAGTGAGTCTAAGATCAAAGGGATCCCGATCTGTAGTGAAGAGGATGCTGTGTGAGTGGACAATTGCAGCAGCATTCCTTCCCAGAATGGCCAAAGAGAAATTACCAGAACCTACAGGAAAGAATAACATCTAGTAAGCTGCAGCATATGTGACTTTTGTAGCTCTTCTGTGCTTCCTGTAGTTCTTTGCATGAACAGTGCCTCTGTTATGAACTAATTTAATCATCCATTGACTATTCCTCCCAGCTGAAAAACTTCTACACTAAAGGAGTGACAAAGTGATAAGCAACAGGTTAGTGACCCAGAAAAACACTGAGAAAGGTCAAACTCTGTGGTATCAAACTGGAGAGATGAAAAAGGAACAAAGGCTGCTCCCTGGAGTGTAGGGCTGAGCAGGCTGGGTAGGGCATTTCAGTGCACACTCTCCCAGAGTCTTTTAAAGCCTCCTTTAAAAACATACCAGAAAAACTAAATTAACATCAACTGTCTGATATCTTCTAATAATACCTATGATATCTAGTGACACAAAACACATGACAACAGTGAAGTCAAAAGCATACAAACCTTAAATGTTTTCTTGACATTTACACCAATGAAGTTTTCTCCAGGGACAATAATAGCATATGGTTCCAGAAGAAGATGAAAGGGTTCTGTTGATCCTTTGACTTCTATTTCCAATGCTATTACATCCTCTACTCTGCATTCTGGGATGTTTTGAAGCATCCCCTCTTCTACTAAACTTTGGGAGGAAATATGGTAGACTCATTAAATATGTTAAGCTGGTGTTAAATTGGATCCTGTCTTTTAATTGCCAGATCAAAACTGATAACCATAGAAAGTGTCTCAAGTACAGACTGCCCATGTGCAATTAGCTCGGCTGGGGACAATTAAAAACTTCATTATTCTTTAAGGTACTCTAGTTGTCCCAGTCTGTCCATGAACAAGTATTTAAGTCACAGACTGCTGAGACAAAGAGTAGTAACAGGAAACCCTGGAAAATAAGCAGACAAAATGACAGTATTATCTTTTTCCAAGAGAGAAAAAGCTAAGGCCAGGCATGTGTCCGGGCATGGGGAAGGATATCAGAGATGCTCTTCGTACCACAACTATTTGTGCAGATAATATTCTTTATACTTGTCAATCCATAACCACCAAAAAGAAGAAAAATCCAAGTAACTTAATGTAATAGCACAGATAAATTGTGGCTACATATCTTACTGGGAAATGTTTCTCGGCTTACCGAGGTGATTCTGGGATGTTCCTCAGTACCATCTGAATCACACTGTGATAATTCTTCAGCTGCACAGATGAAGGAGAAAAGGATTTTAGTGTCAAGTAATCATTTATGTTGAGGATCAAAAAAGGATGGAAAAGTGGTTTACATGTAAAGGATGAATGATCATCACTGAAGTACTAAGCTCTGATAAACAAAATTCAAACTCTAGAGTTACTAAAAGAACACATGTTTGACTGCAAAACATTAAGCCAGAGTCTGATCTCATGGTGTATGGTTCCAAGAAAAATACTCATTTTTGACATGCCTGTTATTATTTCCCTTGTATATTGCATAGTACACACAAGCATCTGCAAAGGCTCCCCAGATTAAGCTCAGTACTGCTGCACTAATTGAGAAGTTTCTTCTAACTGCTCCAGAGTATTCAGCTTAATTGACCATCAATCTGATCTTGAGTAAGAAACACGACTTTTCCATCATTGGAAGAGAATGCCTTCTTTATTCTAAGGTGGGGGAAGGGGGAAAGAAACACAGAAACAGGCCTTAAATCTGAAGGGCTATGCAAAAGCTTCATTTGTTTGTAGACAGATAATAATTTCAATGTGTATTTTAATTCAATATATATTCTATTAACTAATAATTTTTAAAAAGCCACATAGTTTCTCTTCCATATATATTTGAGATATTTCTTATGTCTGTCAATCAACACAATTTGGGACATTCCCACTCTTAGGCTTTCTTTGGATCAAGTTTCTTTAAATACAGTGAGCTCATGCTCCTTATTTACAGGGACAGGGGAGCAGAAACTGAGAGAACAGTCCCTGGGACAACTGCATTCCAACATCCCTGCACCCCTCTTTACCCACAGCTGCACACAGCATTTCTCTGCCAAAGGCTCCTGCTATCCCCTGAATTCACCACTCAGCTGTTCACAGGATCCATTTCAGGCCAAAAAAAGTACAGCTGGAAACAGTTTAAATAATCACTGTTTGTTAATCAACTTATTTAGGCTGGAGTAGGCACAAGGCATATCCCCAAGGGAGAGGGGGAAGGGTTGGGAGCTGGTGGAGGAGCTGATAGAGGGGTGAGGGTGGTAACTTCACCAGCCAGCACAGCTGCAGCCATGAGGATGTGTCCACAATTTCAGTGTAAAATTAACCGTGTCCAGTCAGCCCCCAAAATTACATGAGATCAGAAACTGTCTCACATTTTGCAGTCAAAACATGTTTTCTTTCAGTAACTTTCTACATTTTGAACACTGTTTATCAGAGCATAGTACCAGCTAATTAAATTTAATTTAGAAAAGTTGCACAGCAAGGGTTTTATGACTTGCATAAAAATACACAGCTGGAGTTTGCAGATAGGAAAGAATCACAAGCCATACCTCCTGTGGAGTGTAAGTGAGAATAAACTCATGATCTGCACAGGGAAGCAAAACTCCCTGCTCAGGATTTACGGAGAAGGCTGACTCTGTGTCTTGATTGTATTCGACCTTTGTGAAGTCTGCAGTTTCTTCTGGTATTAATGGTTTCAGATTAGGCTTTGATATCTGCCAGAAGAAGGGAAGTTCTACATGGCTGCAAAGAAGTCAATAAACAACAAAAAAGCTATGATTAAAAAAATCAGATATTTTTGAGTAAAATATATTAAGAAAATGTTCAGATCTTTTTTCCAGGTGGAAAATTCCTCTCTTTACATATTACAGGGGTTTGACTTACCAGTCTTTGTGAGTCACAAAGCTGCTGAGGCAGCATAGAGTCAGAGTATATGAATCGTACAAAGAACATGCTAATATGTGAAAGTAAATTATATACATGTGTAAGATACCTTAACACTTTCTTGCCTTATTTGAACCTGTCATGTAATCCAGCTTTTACAGACTCTACAATTCTTCTTTCAAGGATCTGGGATGAACAGGACAGTTTCTGCTGACACCAGTACATTTGCCTTGGATCACTGTGGATGACCTACATCACATTCTGAATTTAATCCAAGTGCAAGACGTGGTCTTTAACATGTCAACAAACACAATAGCTCCAGTTAGAATTATAGCCATGGCTCTGCCACACTCTTTGCAATCCAGAAAAGGTTGCTTAACTAGGTTGCTTCAGCAGAAGTGTATTCCACGGAATGTCTTCATGGGTTTGAGAACCTTGCTCATGCTGACCTCAAAAATTCTGCCTTAGTAAAGGGGAGCAAGGACACTGGAATTTGAAAGTATCGCTGATAAAACTGGACATTTACAATTTCTTATATCACTTTCTGTAGCAGAAAGGTTTCTTTTCCCTGCTTCTGTGGAGTTTACTCTCAGCCTGGCCAGCTGTGTTTTATACAAATGCTGACACCAGATGTGCAGGGACTGGTGTGGTGATTACAGCACAGAGAAAATGTGGAAATTGGCACAGTCACATCCTTTGTCAGTTTACAATATCCAGTTCACCAATCACACTATCCAGTTCACCAATCACACTTTCTTTACCCAAACATCAGCCTGTTCTGGCATTACGCATGTGTGATTTCCAGGCCACAAAACCAAGTGCCAGATATTCAGTGTAACAAGTAGCAATTTACATTGATGTATCTAAAAGCAGCACTGACCTCCTCACTGCTTTGATGCTCTGCAGCCTCTCACTGCTGCAATCATGCACGAGTGTATTTCTGTTAAAATCTGACTGATTTTGAGCAAAATCAGGATGCCACTATGTTCAGTGTGGTGTAATTGTTCACAAGGACACATTCCTTGACTTCAAATGGAATTTATATATAAATCTGTTAGGACTCAATAGTAGGAACCATGTGAGAGTTTTAATGTGCATTAATTACATTGGGCTCCCATTTTAATCAGTGGAGATCCAGTGGAGTCCAGGATTCTATGGGAGATGTCTACAGTCAGAATTGCATCCTTGGAAGCATCTCTTCCCTGCACTATGAAAGGAAAAGAGTGCTTAGCTCAGTTGCACAAATATATATAGCAGACATGTAAAGTTAGATAAATCTCACCTGGATCACCCTGTAAGTATTTCCTGCAACCATATATATTTATGAATTTTTTTGAGATTTACCTTTACTGAAGCAAATATATTGACCTTGGCTAATGGTTGCCATAATGCTTGGTGTATGTATGATGTTCCTTGAACCTTAATTACTAAACAACGGAGCAAAAAGAAACAAAGATTCTGCACAAAGTTTATCAAGGGCATTAAGGTTTTTCCAGCTTGAGAGAGCAGAGAATGACAAATGAGATCCCTACCAGTATGCCCAGATTGCAGAGCATTACTCTAACAGCAGCTACGTACGTGGAGTTCTTTATAACCAGGATCTTCTCCTCAGTGGTGTGTGGGTTTTGGGGCTCAAATCGTATGAGGTGCTGTGCTGTTACATGAGTGACTTCCCCCAGCTCAGGTTTGCTCTCTCCACCCGTGACAAACAAAAGCTCCAGAGCAACCAACTCTCCAACCCCTGGAAGAAATAATTAGGTAGTGCTGTTTACCATCTGTCTATTAACATAGTTCATATCATCAATAGCAAATGTCAGCAATGGCCATTACTGATTATATCTGGTGTTTCCTCAAGTTTCAGAGCTCCAGTGTGTTGACTGTACAATATTTTCCTGATGCTCTTTGTTTATCAGCGTGTATCAATAGAGACCTTCTGTTCATGAATTTCACAGACAGGGCTTTTATGGCCACAGCCTCAGCTCAC
Organism: Pachycephala philippinensis; assembly: GCA_013397055.1. Taxonomy (NCBI): domain Eukaryota; kingdom Metazoa; phylum Chordata; class Aves; order Passeriformes; genus Pachycephala; species Pachycephala philippinensis. The sequence goes on along the minus strand of VWZT01005961.1, from coordinate 215,162 downwards.
ATCAGCATCGTTTCACTGAAGTGAGCAGGATGTTTACAGTGGTTGGCAATGTTGCTCCCAGATGTTTTGAGAAGTATATTAAAATTAAGATAAGCAACAAATGAAGTATTAAAAAAAATCCAAAGTAAATACCTGTGATAAAGTGATTCAATGGACTAAAGCTAAGCCTCATGTTATAGCACTCACAGTTACATTACAAGCACTGACATTTACAAGAATTTGAACTGGTTTCATTAGCTAATCCAAAGACTGCCTACCTCTCCTGAACACCCTCATCTAAGACGTGCCTAAAATATGATTAATTTCTGCCCTGTTGCACCTGATGTTTCATAGTTTGTCAAGTTATCTTATTGATAGAGAAGTAAAGGAGATGAGTTGCACCTGGCAACTGCTTTTCTTTTCTGCGATTTGGTGACATTTTACATTGGGATTTTTGGCTACCAAAGGTTAAGAGCTCAATGTTTTCTGAATCCAATGTATTCCATACACTGGGAAGGAGCAGTAATAACAATACACAAAAATGCCATCAGGGGACACAGTATCTGCTTAATCCAGTGACATAAAATGTTACCATCACTTCAGGCTGTCAATCACCACTCACGCTATCTGAATATCTACGGAATTAGGGAAGGAGCTAGAAACAAACCTGTGACTGTAACATAATTGATTGGATAATTGTCACACAAAATGGTGAATGTTTGCTGTGAGGCTTCTGGCAAAAAAGGGAAAAACACTACCTGAAAGAGAGAAGGGAAATAGCAAGGTCTGTAACTGATTTCTCTCCCCTAAGTAATACACTTCAATTTGCAAATCTTCCCTGAAGGACAGTTTTAGTGATTAGTAATTAAAACTTGCACTTGCAAGAAACAGTCAGAATCATTCTTTGCTCACACAAACTCAAACTTGCAAGGTCCAGCCAGATCTTCTAAAATGATCTTGCTTGTTAATTTATATGGTAAAGTAACAAAACTTCCTATAGCATTTGGCACTAACCTCTACTGTTGCATTCTGCCCTGGAGCTAGCTCCAAAACGGCAGGCTGGATCCCAAAAGGATCCTGTATCACAAAATCAGCAGTGACAGCCACCTAAGGTATTAAAACAAAAAAAAAAAAGAAAAAGAAAGAAAAGATTAATAAATTAAATTGATCAGGTTGCTGTAAAATACAGGGTTACCTGAAACAGGTAGTATACTACATCATCACTGTTTTACCTCTTACCATACTTTTTTCCACACATCTCAAAAGAATGTGGCTCATAAATATGACTTAATTAGAAAAAAAAAAATACTCCCTGCTTTGTAATGACTTTGGTGAAAGCAGGAGGGAAAGTGCAGTCTCTAAAGACAAATGACAGTGTCAGAAGCCCCAATACTCATTTCCTTTCATAGAACAGCTCTGCCTGAGAGCGGGGCTCTGTCTGCTTCTCCATGCTTAAAACTCTGAATTGAAACTCTAAAGTCTCTGGAGGGACAACCAGGCCCATCTGCTTTTCCTCCAGCACCAAAAATGTCAGTCTACCTGTCCCATTTTATCTCCTTTGTCTGTTTCACTTAGGCCCTGCTTTGTGATGACGAGCTAAAGACAAAGCAGGGCTGGAGTGGATTGCTGTGTCTACAGGAGCAGCAAGGTCAGTAAGGGATGTTTTTGGTGAGGAGGGAGAGGAAATCACCTCAAGCAATGTTAGAACTGATGGCACTTCTATTTGCTTTAAGGGCAAGGTTAAATTTCGAGCCAGTTTTCCTTTCCCTCATCTATGCCTCAGTTTACCTCTCCCCTGAGCAAGACAACCTCTTCCAAAGGCAAGCCAGAGCACAAGAAGAAGGTACAAACATCCAGGGAGATTGATGTTGAGGATAAAGTGGAATTCCTGAAGGAATGGCACAATACAGATGTCTCCAGCAAGGCCTTATGACTTCTGTGCTAATACATCACGACTGGCTCCCAAGGCCTTCCCACCAGGGCACCTGCCCCATGCTGGGTCCAGTACTTCCCCTCTAATCACTCACCCCGGAATCAGGAGCTGGACAGGCTTTCCCTGGCATTATAGAGAACTTCCCAGTCCTAACTCCTTCATTTCTGCACAAAGTTGCTGTTGTTTTTACTCCTCCAACAAGGCAGGCACCACAGTCTATAATGTCAGGCACTGCAACGAGTAACACAGAAAATCAGACTCCAGAGGCAGCGAAGGCTGCTGATTAAATAACTCTTTACAGACATTACTGCATGTGAACGTGCCAGGTTTTGCAATCCTAAACCCCCTCAAATTCTTTCCATTTGGAAGTTGGACAGGGTGAGATGTACATTTCTACATTCATCTTACATTTTAATGATGTAAGATGATCTTTCCTCCTTAAAGATTATTGAATGATAAAAACATGATTTTTTTTAAGAAAAGCTCAGTATAACAGGAAAGGTGAATTTACAAAAAATCAAAGCAAATTTTTGCAAAAGTAATCCTGTTTGTTATAGTTGAGGTTAGATATCTGAGAGGTGCAGGTCTACCATATCCATATATAATTAATTTCACATTCCATGAATATTAATTAATAGCATCAAATAGTTATAATTGAATCACAATTCCATAATATTTAGAATTAGTAATTACAATTGGGAGTTCAGGAATCAACAAAACACAAACCTAGAAACGTGGCTCCTACTCACTCCTCTAATACAGTAAAAAAAATAAAGCTTAATGTGGGAAGAACAAATAATTGAGGAAAATTTAAACAGGATTACATTTTAATAACTAATAAATCTATGATGAGTGAAAACGAGATAGATATCAAAAGGTAGAAACTGCACTGCCAATTTTTTCCACATTTGTTTTGTGACACAAAATTAAAGACTGTCAAATAAAAAAAAATATCAAAATCTGCTTAACTTTAGAGAAATTTAATATTTGGACACTACTGACATGTTAATACTGGAAGTGATCTGGACATTACTGACATGTTAATACTGGAAGTGATACTTTAGCTTGGACTGGGATGACAAAAGGTTCTGATACTTGACTCTCCACTAATATATGATCTTCATAATCTCCCAGACACTTAGGAATAAACTGGACTGTATACTGGCATGCCATTCCAGGAGCAATCATTCCTCCCCTTCCTGGATATTTTCCTTAGGGAGGAAAATAAAAAAAAAAAGGCAGAAAATTAAAAAAAAATTAAAACCTCCCCAAACTGGCAGTAGTATTTATGATCACATCTTCCTCTGGAAAGGTGCCTGTAAACTCCCCCCATTTATTGCCTAAATCAAGCCGATAAAAAGGGATGAGCACAAGAGGCCTGGCAGTGCAATCTGGGAATGTGCACATGTTCCAGGGAGCTCAAAGTTTGCTTTGTCTGAAATATGCTCCTCATAAACACAGAAAACAGTGAGGAGAAACCTAGAGACATGACTTAGTTTTGCTTTACCACAAGACAAAAGGGCTTACACGGAGGCATCTACCTTCTTCTAAATATTCCTCAATTCCTGGGGTATCACAATCTCCTTAAGCAACCTATCCCAGTGTCTGGCTATCCTACTGTAGGAAAGATAATTTTATTGTCTTTCCTCTAACCTGTCCTTCCTTACTGCAACTGAAGTGTGTTATTTCTTGCCCTCTCCTCCTAATTTTTTCAGTGGAAACTACATCTGTTCCTAGATGCATTTTGGATACGACTCGATCTAGGTATTCCATGGATACATTTCAATCTAACATCAAACACTTTAATTTTTTTAGTCTTCTTGAATTCCTCATTAGACCATTTCAATCTGCTTATGAGTTGCATGTGAATGGTCCTAAGTCAGCCTTCAATAAAGAACTGAGCACTAGGGATAACAGAACCAAACAGAACATCTCTGAAAAATCTTTGCTAGAGCAGGCAAATTAGGCTTTTTTATGTGTTAACATTTTAAAGGCAGCAGAAGAACTCTTACCTGGCCAAATGAAAAATACTGAAGTAGAAGGGGGGATAAGTCTTACATGTTGACCTGTTGAGGTGATGTTCCGTAGCTCTACAGTCAACTTAATTTAAAAAGAAAATAAAATGCTCCATTGTATTTATCATCACTCATTAAAATATTTGCAATTCCCTGGTGCTACTAATAGTGCTAGGAGTAACTACTTCATCATCTCAACCAACCCCAAAATCCCAGTTTATTCAATAGAGACAGAATCAGAGTACCAAAACACAGCAGAGACTGAGAAGGGCCCATTTAGTCTTCACTGGTTTGTGCCAGTGGCAGGTGTGAAGGAGTATCTTCAAGGAAGTTAAAGGGTCATAAATTCAATATACAGAAGAAACTCAGGCTTTTATTAAAATTCAGAAAGGCTACAGATTGGGTGAAATATATAGATCATGATAGGACATAATTCCTGAGGGAGGCAGATTAACTCTCTACAAAGAACCTTCTCACCTCATAAACCTGCCCAGCTTTATCATACGAAAACACGACAGAAGGTGGATTGGCAAGAAACACAGGAACAAATGAGGTATCACTGAAAGATTAAAAAAAGGAGACATTATCTTCCTGCCTAGTTCTCTAAATACTGATAAAATGAGAAATTGCAAAATGTCTCCTCTGGCAAAAACAAAATATCATACAGACATACTTTGTTATTAAGAGACTATATAAGAAATTTAGTTCAAAACATCTCCAGGTAAATCCACAGCAATTCTATAGTGGAGCTCTGTGTGCTCCAGCTCAGAATCCAGAAACTATACACACTGCATACCCTTTGGTGTCTTCTGCTTTTCTTCTGGCTATGATTTCTTCCACTTTTTCTTGAGAAATTACAAGAGATTTGCCTCCATGCAGAGTATTGGGTGGGAAAAAGCGTGGGTTCTTCAAGTAATTCTGTCTTTTCTCAAATCTGGCAAGGCACTCACTTATTTCCTCTGCTTTCCAGGACTTGCTCTCTTTCCCGGCTCGTTTCTGTGAGGCTTTAGTATTCTTTGAAAAACAAGAGTGCATTGTGCAACATGAAACACAGTGATTTTGAGAATGATGAAAAAGGGAGCTGCACATGTCTAACTAAAGCTACACAGCAATGAAAATTTATGTATAAAATGCAGTGTTTCTCCCTTTTTAACAGAGTAAATAAATTAATTACTGGAGTCAAGTCAACAATGGGTTGATATTCACCCTTTGCTGCAGAAACAGCAACAGGCCTTATAGATCAGACAGACTAAAACAAACTTGTAAAATGTACCTTACTCATGGTTTTAGCCTTGAGGCTGGAATCTGGAGTTGAGGACAGAGCTGAAGACACACTTGTCCCACTGCCAGGCAGGTAGATACTCTCGTCCAGTGAAAAAGCACGTTGTTTTTGTGTCCCTTTCAAATATCCAGGTTCTGATGCTCCTGCAATTCAAAGAAAAAAATTAATTCTGTAAGAGGAAAACATGAATGATAAGCATGAATAAGAATGATAAACATGAAAACATTATTTGGTCTAAGCATAGGTATATGAGTTTAAGTCTTGTCGATAGCAAAAATACAGTTTAAATCCTCTAGAATTGAATTTACATTTATAACTTATTTTGTACAAACAAAGCCGAGTGTTTTAATAAGAAAGTTTTTAGAAGCACTAATTAAACAGGCTGGACACAGTTATATTACTCCCAGAAAGATATGTTAACCTTACAAGTGAGTGGGACTTAGAATGCCCTGTTCAGTTTACAAAAAGATCTATATAATGGGACTTCTGACAGTCAGAAAATTGACAAAAGCAGGATACACCACCTAGTCCCATGTTCCTATGGTTAGACAGCAAAACTGCCACCAACTTTAAGATGTGAGATTTTTCACTTTGGAACACCAAATCTTGAAACCTATGACTAAGTAGATTATTCTGAAATGTTTGTTTTCAATAAAAATAATTTCAATGATCCTAAAACCTTTCATCTTGGCTCACACATAAATAAAAGAAGAAGTCTTGACATTGTCCAAAATATGTTTCTTACCGATCGTCATATGCAAATAAAACTGATATATTTCCAGAACTGGAAAATTTTAAACCCTAAATAAAGAATACAATTTCATTTCACTGAAAATCGTTTTTACTTTAATGTAACTGCTTCCCTTCACTATATACAAGATGTAGTTGCAGCTTCTGTGCTAATGAAATTGGATAGAGATAGAACGCTCAGTGTTTTCGTGTGAGATGGAAGGAACTGTAAACAAATGTGCAACAACCATTAAATGTCATATTGAAGAACATCTAAACTCAGTAGCTTTGAATTTATCAATTATACTTTGAGAATGTGCCCTTAGTGGAATCTTATGCTTAAAATACTAGAGTCCCTTCTGCTTTGGCAGAAAACTATAAAAATATACTCAGATCTGCTACATCCTCCAATACTTCAATTACAGAGTGTTCTGAAAAGTCTAAATTACTTTCTGCTTTAAAAGTTACCTTTTGGTGCTTTAGCAAGAGGTAATTTCTCAGTGATGTAATCCTCAGGACAGATTAAATTATTTTTTCTGAGGAGTTCATTATCCACAATCCACCGAAAAGAGGATGCCACTGCAACAGTAAAGCCAACAAACAAAAGACAATCAAAAAAAGCAAAATATTAGCCCCTTTAAGCACACTGTCTTGATCAATCCAAAGTAATGTTTTTACACCTCATCCCTGTCAGGTAGTATTTTTTAATAGAGATATAATCTGGTATTTTAATCCCAAGAGTTGGGCAAGCACCGCCACAATTCTGAATTCAGTTCAAACCCAGCTAAGCACCCATTGGAGAAACATTTAACCTGTTTGTTGCTGCTATATATCAAGGTATGTATGCTTGTAACATTTAGGTAGTAACCCTTCAATTTCAAATTTAATACCTTGAACATGACCTGGTTGTTTGGTTTCTCAGTGCTAAACAGATGTTACTCTACTTGAACCTCAGCACAAAATCCTTCCAAGTTGCTCTGTTGATGTAAAGCCCACTCCAAACTGGTCTCCAGGTACCCTAAGCATGTCCTGGGGGGCAACATTCCAGAATCCTCACCTGGTGGCAGCCCCATTTTGTGGAAATCTTCCCCTGCATCAGCCTTCATCAGATTTAGAACCCTTTCTTCTTCAGCTTTTGCTTGGGCCTGGGCCTGAATTATCTCCTCTTCTGCTTTGTCAGCTTCCATCAGCCGGCTCTTATACTCAGCAAGAAGCTGCCATGGGCATGAGTGAATAAAGAGAAATCTGAGCTGTCACAGGTAGATGTTTTCTATTTGTCTTTGAGAGGTAAACAGAGATAGATTGGTCAAACATCACGTTATTACAAGCAGCAACTGGCCTGCTAAAACACTGTCATTCCATGATGACACAGAACAGAAGAAAATACCTGTGGCTCAAATTATCCAGCATCAGCCTCTACTTTTATACACTGACAACAGCTGTTGGAGTGATGACAAGATAAGAAACCTGGGGCACTGATCAGCAGGTAGAGGGAAAAGTTTTCAGCCAGTACAACAGGCATTTAAAGGGCTACTGCTTTTACTGGTTGTACTCTGTGTCTGAAAAGCCAACTAGAGATAACAACATCATGAAGGATCATGTGAATATTAACTTACATGAAAGGTTCTGCGGGAAACTGTGCTCAAGTACATTTCCATTATAATGTCAATTGTAGGATCAACACCTGCCTTTTAATTTTATTTTACAGAAGATCTAAGTAGCAACTAAAGAGCTCCAAACTCTGACTTGGTTTGGACTTGTACCTTCTCTAGCTCATCTGTATAACTGTCTTGATAAACACTGTCTTCTCCTTGGGACTCAATCCAATTTGTTGCCATGTCCACCTCAGAATCATCTCCAGCGTACAGGTCCTTAAAGGCGCTGGCCAGCACATAGGAGATGTCCTGGGGAAAGAAAATGAGGACGTTTAGTGCTTAAAGCCTGAGACAGGATGGGAAGAGATCACTGAGTGCATGCAAACAGCTGGAATTAGCAAACGGGAGAAGGTACCTGGGAGGGATGTGTGTGCACATGACCACTGAGGTGTGAATGTCTGTGAGTGTGTGCTGTGATCGGTGTGTCCGTGCTGGCTGGCTGAACGTGTAGGTGATGGTGATGGACACGGTTCTCTGTGTGCACAGCATGTGTGATGGTTTGTGCAGGGATGGGGCTGTGCAAGGCTATGTGAGTGGGGAGAGTGTGTGTGAGGGAAATACAAGCACTGTACAGGGGATGTTTTTGTGTGTGTGTGTGACAGTCCTTGTGCAGGGCGTGTGTGTGTGCAGGGGTGTCTGTGTGTGTGAGGCTGTTTCTGTGGGGGTCTGTATGTGCAGGGATGTGAGAGACTGTTTGCAACTGGGTCTGTGTGAGGCTGTGGGTGTGTGGATGTGTGTTTGTGAGGCAGTTCATGGCGGGGGGCTGTGTGTGAAGCTAACTGCAGGGTGGTCTGTGTGCAGGTGCGTCTGTGTGTGACGGTGTTTACAGGGAGGGTCTGTGTGTGAAGGTGTGTCTGTAAGGCTGTTTGCAGTGGGGATCTCTGTGTGTGAGGCTGACTGCAGGGGGTTCTCTGTGTGCAGGGGGTCTGTGTATGCGCGTGTCTGTGTGTCCCAAGGGTAAGTGCATGCCTGTATGTGTGTGTGGCTGTTTGCAGGGTCTGTGTGCAGGGCTGTGATGCTGTTTGGGGCTATGCTATTTGTGCCCGTGCTGCGTTACCTGCGGATTGCGGCTGGGGCTCCCCTCAGCCACGTCCAGCCCGGTGCCGAGATCCTCCGGGCTGGGGCTCCCCTCAGCCATGCCTAGCTCGGCGTTGGGCTCCTCCGGGCTGTGGCTCCCCTCAGCCACGTCCAGCTGGGCGCTGGGCTCCTCTGAGCTGCGGCTCCCCTCAGCCATGTGCAGCCCGGTGCTGGAATCCTGCGTGTCGGGGCTGCGGCTCCCCTCAGCCATGTCCAGCCCGGCGCTGGGCTCCTCTGGGCTGGGGTTCCCCTCAGCCATGTCCAGCCCGGCGCTGTGATCCGGTGTGTCGAGGCTGGGGCTCCCCTCAGCCACGGCCGGCCCGGCCCCTCCTCAGCCTCCCGCCGCCGCCGTTGCCGAGTGACCGTGCGGGCGGGCAGGACACGGCCTGGCGGGGTAATGGCGGTGCCCCCCTTCCCTTTCCCCAGCGCCATTGCCCCTCACAGCCCCGCCGGCGCTCTGGGGGCTGAGTGCGGCATCCCGGGTCTCTGCAGGGCTCGTACCCCATCTCTTCCGTGGCATGTACTTGTGATCTTTTAAGAACGAGGAGCCAGCCTTGTGAATTAATAAGAAAGGAGATAAAACGTTGGCTTGAAACCTGCGAAGGGGGTTTGGACTCTGGGGAGATTGTGAGGGGATATGGGGAGGTCCTGGGTCGCCCCTCCGCCGCTGTGCAGGTCGCGGGTTCCCTCTGAGGGAAGAGGCTAAATCCTCTCCTGATTCCCCACACGCGGGACGAGGAGGCTGGGCTCATCCCTGCCGCTGGAACCGGGCTGGGAGATGGGAATATTCATCATCAGCCCCAAGCCATCCATCTCCCCGCTCTGCCTGCGGCACCCTGGCTGTGTACACTGGTTGCTAACAACAGGCTCCGCTAAACCCGGTGATATTTTCCATAGAAACCATCCCGGTGTAGATTTTCTCCTTGTCCTGCTGCCTTTTTATTCTTTCTTTTTCCTCCCCCTCCTCCACTCTTCTTGCTTAGAATGAAGGAACCAGACTGTGGTCCCCGGGCTTCTCCATCGCTGTCAGGGTCATTTGGCTCTATAGGGTTTTGGAGGGGTTGGGCAATGTTACACCCTGACGGGAAAATAACCATGGCAAAAATAATTGGAATTCACCAACAGGTATTGTTCCACCAGCAGATAAGCCAAAGGCTGTGGGTGTAAACCCCACGGCAGCCATGGGGGTGGTTGAAACTCAACTTGCATGTGGCACGCAGGCTTGAGACTACAGGGTGTCACGAGCTTTAGGTCTTCAGCTCACCAAAGTCTGTGTTTGGAATAGAACACCAAATTAAAGCTGGAGGCTTTTAATTTCTGTGGTTTTAATTTCCCTGTAAAAAAGGGAAGCTTGCCCAAGAGAAAGCTTGGCAAATCTGCAATGTCATGTTCCAAAGATTAAGGCAGAGAAATCACAGATGTCTGACAAGGATAGGTCCAGGTACCTGTGCTTTCCAATAGAAAAGGTTCACATAGAATCACAGAATCAGTAAGGTTGAAAAAGATCTCTAAGATCATCGAGTCCTACCATTACCCCAGCACTGCTGAGATCACCACTAAACCCTGTCACCAAGTGCCACATCTTCACACTTTTTGAAGGCTTCCAGGGGGTGGTGACTCCACCACTGCCCTGGGCAGCCTGTTCCAAAGCTTGATAACCCTTTCAGCAAAGAAATTTTCCCTAATATCCAACCAAAACCTTCCCTGGTGCAACTCGAGACCATTTCCTCTGGTCCTGCCCTTGTTCCCTGGGAGGAGAGCCTGACCCCCATCTGGCTGCACACTTCTGTCAAGGAGTTCTAGAGAGTGAGAAGGTCCCCCCTGAGCCTCCTTTTCTCCAGGCTGAACCCCCCCCAGCTCTCTCAGCTGCTCCTCATCAGACTTGTGCTCTCAAACAGCTTTGTTTCTGTGCAGGCTTGTAGGTTCTTGCCTTTAAAATCACTGCATCCACATTTTAACACGTTTCCATATTAGAAGTCCAACTTTTCACATCATGTGCTATTACAATTGATTTTAACATCTGGATTAGTAAAATCCAGCATTTTAAAAAAGAATTCTTTCCCAGCCTTTAAAATGGGGACAGTAAAGCAGATGTTTTTGTTTAAAACAGTATATAAAAGCACATGAAAACTGACTGTGGAAAAAACTTTCTGTGCTTTCATCTTTACTGTCTTTCAGTAACTTGCCAAGCACATCATCTCAGCTTAGAAGCTGGATTTTGTTTCTCAAACTACAGTCCATAAAATCTGGAAGTGAAGGTGAGATCTATCTGCCCAGAAGCCAACTGCAGGATCAGAAGGAGGGGCGTAAACCTCCTTGCTCATTGTTCCAGAGCAATGCACAATTGTTTCCCATATTACAATGCGATATTTTTCCTTAGATTTCCATTTTTATGCCATCATCATTTACTCAGATAAACTTTAAAAATAAATGTCACAGTACCTATTGCAAAACTGTTAAATTCACACATATATATATACACATGCACACATTTCCATATAAATATGATGAACATTAAGAACAATTTACATATGTATCATCCTCTTATCACCATTATAAGATATTTAAATTCCAAAGGCTGAAGAGAGACTCATTCATGTAGGGAATGGAAAAAAAAACCCAACAGCAACTTTATCCTACATTTATAGGTTTAGATATACAGGTATAAATATTTATATGTGTAAACATAAACACTTTCTCTAACTGCCATGGATGACTTCTACAAGGCGTTTTACCTTGGTGTACCATGTAAGGCTGAATTTTTTGGTGGGTTTTAGGTTTGGATTGGGTATGTGGATCTGAACAGACTCCTGAGGGCCCCACCTTGACGTTTGTGTGCAGTGTGGAGCACAGGGGGATTTTTCTTGGAGGAAACTAATCTGAAACTGAACTCTCCAGGATCACCTGACCTGCTCCATCAGCTAATGGGCTCTCAGTCTACAGGACCAGGCACAAGCTATTCTGAAATAAAATATGCCCAAATGCCTGTCACAGACCTTAGAAGAATCATAAATTATGCTAAAATACGGATTATTCCAAGTTTTAAAGTAGTCTGTGTCTTGTCAGGATCACAATGCTTTTCTCTATTTGTTTTGTTCACACTCCCCAAGTGGTCCCCACACATTCCTTGTTATCCTGTGGGGACTCTTCAAAGTTCAGCCGTTGTCCAAACCCATTCTTTCTTCTGGTAGTAACATGTTCAGAAAACGTCCTTCCCATTGCAATCTAACAAAATCAGAGTCCTAGAGGTGATTTGTTCAGGCATCCAGGTACCAAATGACACTGTGATAGGACAAGCCCGGCTCCTTCTTTCTCCTTATTCTAAGTCTGACAGTAACAGAACATTTTTCCACATAAAATAGCTGGATGTGATTTGAATGCAAACAGGGAGCTCAATTACTGAGTAAGAGGTTACATGTACATAACAAAATTGCAGAGTGGAACTGTATCTTACATTTTTTACAAAAGTATCAAGCTCCATACCAGTTTCATTTACCTTGCTCCTCTTTTATCAAAAATATAGACAGATCTTATGTCCTGGCTCTGTAAGTCAGTGTATTTCTTATTATTTCTATATTTATAACCAATGGACTGCTGTGTCTGACTATAATCTTAAATTATTGTGAACATATATTCCTTAAATGTGTAAACAATGGACTAATAATAGCATTCTTTCAATGCTCACAGAAAAGTTCATACATTTATCTTCACAGTGACCCCAAAATCTTCACTAATGTGAGCGGACTTCTTTAGAGAGGGAGCACTCATTGTACTGATTCCACTCACTTGGTGTTTGAAAGGTTTGTTTGAAATTAAGAAATTTAGGACACTCTTAGAAATTAAAATCAAAGGTTTGCTCCCCTTGTATTAATACAAGAGTATGGATTAATTTAGAAATATGTACCTATACATGTATCAAATGTAAATATAAGCTAAATTTATTTGTATATATAGATATATAGATATACAAAATAGTCTTGGCACTTATATCGATTTTTTAAAAAAACCACAAATCCTTGGGGTTCAGAATGCATCAAGACTCCACATATTTTTTGATATTTTTAGCAATTTCTGGCAACAAGACAAGTCCTGCAGGCTTCAGGTGGCATTTTTTAGTTGCGGGAAAGCAAGGGAGCTGACACTGCAGTGCTGCCTTTTTGCTCTGGAGGAATTGCACTGTTTTGCATACTTGCATATGGGCAGAAGAAAATAATTACTAATTATTTATCTTTTTTCCTAAGTTTTTTGGGGGGTTTCACGAAGTAATTCCCAAAAGTGCACTGATGGATGATTCACTTTGACATTGCTGCCCTCCAGTGGTCTTGTTAAGGTTTCCGTGTTTTCAGGAAATCCTTTAAAAACAAACATTGCATTAAATCTTTGTTTTGATCAGGAAACTGAGCAGGCATAAAAATTTCCATCTATGCAATCTGGCATCTTCTCTTACCAATGTATTGGGTAAAATGTTTTTCACTGGCAAAACTATGTATTATCTTGTAATTATTGCAGATGCAGCCAAACAGGTATCACTGGAATGCAGTTCTCCTTGGCATGTTACCATCAAAGTAACTCCTTCTTCTTGAAGAAGAGCTAAAACCAGCATCCACAGAATTACTTTAAAACCCAAATAAAATTTGCAGATATGGAAAATGGAGAAATAACCTTTCACTTCCAGATGAAAAGTGCCAAAGAGCTCAGTTTCTAAAAGCTGGCTTCTCCCATCACACTCCTTCCCTGTCCTGCCTAAGTTGCTTTTTCTTCAAATGTCCTAGTTTGGAGACAATCTGTATCATACAGATCTGACCTTGCTTCGATGTGCTGTGATCATCTCCAGTTGGAGAGAGTTTGAAATAACCTGCGACTGGCAGTTCCACCTGAATATTTTTCATTATTTTTTCTCTTAACATCTTGCGTGGAGTTATTTTGTGGCTCTTTCCTGACATGAGTCAACTGTTTCCAACTTGCTTCCAGTTTACATTTCCTGAGTTTAGGCATTTCTTTGTTTCCTGCACTTTTTTCCTGTACCTAGAAGTCTGTCTCTCTCTAAAACATGTGAGTGGCTATTACCGTGCTTCTGCTGAAGTACTTACACTGTAATTTCACTCAGGCCACATGGGATTTACAAACCAGACACACCCAACAAGTAGGAGAAGCATGTGGAAAATGCATACACAAAGGGGCCAGTCATCCCTTTCTGGCAGTGTCTGGGCAGATACATCACTCTAATTAAACTGGAAATGGGCTACGCCTCTACACAGAGATCCTGGGATCCTCCATGATACCACTCCACACAGAAATCCTGGGATCCTTCACACTGTCCCTCCACGCAGAGATCCTGGGATCCTCCATGATACCACTCCATGGAGATATCCTGGGATTCTCCACACTATCCCTCTACACAGAGATCCTGGGATCCTCCATGATACCACTCCACACAGAAATCCTGGGATCCTTCACACACCTGCTTCACGCAGAAATCCTGGGATCCTCCACATTCCTCTCCACACAGAGATCCCTGGATCCTCCACACTCCCCTCCACACAGAGATCCCTGGATCCCCCATACTCCCTCTCCATGCAGAGATCCAGCTGGAGGATACAGATAGGGTGTGACACTCTCAGGCACAGCAGAACAAGCACAAGGGGCTCCCTCTCCACTGACATATTCGCAAATCCTCGGGTCACAGAGAGTTATTGGATTACAGTCTGACCCCCTTTTCTCAAGTTATTACCTCTAACCCAAAACAGTTTAACCCAGTGACATATTTTGTTAAAATCAGTGATTTTCATTCTGTGCTCCATGACTGTATGGGGTTCCACCAATTATTTGTAAGGAGTCCATGAAAACTAACATGGAAAGCAGCCTGTGATTAGATTGACAAGCCAGTGTTTGGCTGCTTCTTACAGATATACCTTTTATCCCCAAATTAAAGAATAAGGTTAGCATTTTCACACTTCAGAATATTTCCCCCTGTGATCATAAAGACTCTGCTCAGCACTAGTTTTGGTAGAAATCCGTTTATTGGCACATGGTGGTGGATCACAGCCTTCATGCCTCCAGATCTTAAAGATTTTGCAGTAACAAAAATGTTTAACTGATGCTTAATAGTGTTTATCCACCCTTCAGGGGCATCACTGGGGAGATGTCTGTACCCCGGACCTGCACTGCAGATTCCAGGTTTGCATATATACATATATATACATATATATATGTGTACATAGATAAGGTTTGTGTGAGCCTCTTCTGTCCTGGAAGCAATCTGGCATGCCATGGCAGAACTCCACAACAGCTAATTTATGCTGCTGGGAATAACCCAACGATTGACACTTTTTAGTAGGAAATACGGTTCTTTCTTCCCTTCTGGGTTTCAGTTCTTTTGGAAGCTCTTTTTACACAGCAGCCAGGATTTCTATAAATGCAAAAATAAATCTTGGAAGAGGAAAAACTTTCAGTCTTTTTCTTCTACTTTTCTCACCACCCTTGGGAGCTCCTGTCTGAGATCACCCTACTACTTACTTTTTATCCCCTTGTGATTTACCTGTCTGGGCTCATTCATCCAAGCCATGGCTGTCAGAAAACCATGGCTTGGACCTGTCTCGTGCTGTCCCAGTGCCTCAGCACTTTACCAGGTTGCCTGTCTTGTTTTGTAATCTTGTGCACAAGGAATTAAACTCCTTTTTTCTTACCTTTATCTGGCAAGCTTTTTCTCAGCCTCCTGTCAACAAACTGTCAGACACAATGGGTTTGCAGATATTCCCCTGCTCTCCTGGTTTGGGTGAGTGAATCAGGTGAATGAGTTAGAGGGAAAAATGCAAATCATTCTTCCATGCCTGTCTGTGCTCCAGGTGTCTGTAATGTGAAGATGTGCTGAGCAAGGCCCTCGGCTGGTAAAGGATGGGGCGAGGTCTGAATATTTGGAGCAGAAAATGGAGAAGACTCAAAATCTGCCTCCTGTAAGGTGCAGAGCAATGAGGAACTGCCACCTAACTCAGAAGGAAAAGGAATCCCAACACCCCTAAGAAGAACATCAAGAGAAACATTTTTACATTTTACCTTAACATGGAGTTATTTTCAGCTCCCAGAAAACTGCTAATTTAGGCCAAGCTCCAAACAATATCTTTCCTGGCTATGTTGTTTCACAGTGATGAATGGGGTAGGTTTAAAAGGATTTTTATCCCTTTATCCCCAGTAACTTGGGCACAGATGAATGACCCAGAAGGCCAGCTGAGTTAGGGCCGCACAGCTGATCAAGAACATCTTGCTCTAGTTCCAAAACATCATCTCAAGGAGACTATTTATTCACTTTGGGACAACATGAGTATGGCTTGCTAGAGCTACCTCCAAAAGCCCTTGCAAGGGTAGTTAGAGACATAAGTAAATTCATCCCATTTATCTTTCCCTACTCCAATGTCATCTGCTGCAAAGGGTTGGAGAGGACATGGAGAGGGCATGAAGCTGTTGCAACCTGGCATTGGTGACAGGAATGAAAAGGAAGAGGTTTGGATTTATTAAAGAGGCCTGGTCTCATTTTTAATTGCTCCAAACTGTGCCCTAGCTCCTGCAGATTGGGAGGAATCTCACTGGAAATAGTTTCTGTACGAGTCAAGATAACTCGGTGTGAGAGAAAGAAAATCCATCCCACTGGGATGGGAGAGTGTGAGAGGTGGTGATGTCCTGAAGGCACACAGAGTCTGTCATCAGCAAAATGCACAGCTGTGTTATCACCTCGCTTTCCCAGTGTATTATTTCATTTTTGCTGGTAGGGGAAGATAAGGCTGGCTCAGCCAAACCATCAGGCTTGAATGTGCTTTTCCATGTGAGCCCTGCAGCGGATCAAAGGCAGTGAGTTCACCAGCCAGAGGAACTGGGACCTGCCTAGAAAATCAGCATCTTCTTTCCTGCCCAGGATAGCAGGATGCAATCAGGGGTACCCTTTTACTGTTCACAGGAATTCATGAAACAAGGTGTATTTTGTTTCCATTTACCTTCCTTTACTGCCATCTCACTGGCCTTCACTGCAGGCACTGAGACAAGGAGCAGCCCCAGTGTGGATGTCCCAAAATGACTGGTTTTGCCCCCCTTATGCCCTGCTGTAAACCACACCTAACAACGAATTGTTATGAATCAGGGTGGGGGGTTTAAATCTGCTCCTGTCTTTTGCCTAGGCCTTTGACAAAAGACAGTCTCGTTACTGATGTTGTTAGCACCCCAGAATCCACTCTGATTGACAAGTTCTTTTAATGATGACTGATTCGGTCTATTATAAAATGGATTATTTATTTATAGACGTAAAACTAACAGACATAAAACAGACTATTACTGCACAGGGATACAACAAAGAGGGGAGTATTAGTAAGTACACGCGGAGTTAAAGGCACCATTAAAATTATAGCTAGTTTAGAAATAGTACAACTTAGGATTCAATGTTTCTCACCACCCGTTCTGAAGGGATATGCATCGAAGTTTTCTCTCTCAATCTCCGGGGAAGTGACCTGGAGTTGTGCAAGCTCCAGGGAGAAATCTCTCGCACGTTTCCAAAGGAGTGTGCAAGAGACGTCTGCCTCTGTGAAAGTTGTGTGGGCTTTTATAGACATAAAAACCATGTCTTTCGGTCAAGAATATCTCTTCCATCTCTCTCCACGTTTGCATCCTAGACTAAGATGTTGATTCTTAGCTGGGGCTTGAGCCCTTCGGGTGCCAGAGATACTTCACAGCTGGGCTGTGACCCACCCATGTTATCTCTTGCATACAGGCCGCTTAACCTGTGGCAGAGGGAGGGGGTAGGCATGTCCTGCCCTACCCATCTATTAAGCTGATCGTGTTTGTATCATGTTTCTAGGCAGGCTACTCTAGGAGCTACTTACATTATATTTTAACATTTTAGGGCTTATTTCTAACACGAGAGTTTCCTTAGGGTTCTGAGCAAGGAAAGGTCTCCCGAGCAAAGGTTTTTCTCTTAGGACAGTGCTGCCTACCCCTGCCCCCATGCCCAAAGATATGTAATACATGTGCCATGGTCTGGCAGACATTGGGGCAGGATCTGTAGGGACTGCCAACCTTATGGAGTAAAAACAGGTGGCCAGCTGGGACATCCTGCAGCACTTGGAATGACATGGAGACTTCTGTGTTTACGCAGCCAAGTACTGTTTTTACAGTTGTTAAGTTCAAGGAGCAGCACTTTTCCCCCCTCCAGGAGCACCCAGAAACTATCAGCAACCAATTAAAAATCAAAGTATGACCTAAAGCACTACACTTTCTCATGAAATTCATTACAGTATTGATTTTGACCTGGAAAGAGCCAGTTACCTGATACAAGGAGAAATGCTTGCATTTGGGGTCTTCCCCATTTTTTTAATATTCAGTGGAATGGGCAAATTCTTTTTTTGATTGCACTTGGCCTTAAAAATACACACTCCTGCATCCCCCCAGCAGCACAGAATTATCCCTGATGCATTAGAAAATGTGAAAAACCCTTGAAAAGCTCATTTTAACCTGAGATGCAACTGGCACCTTGGAACGAAATGCATCAGGTCTTCATCCTGATTGGAGTTGAAGAATACAGGGCATAAACCAGTGAGAGCATGTCCCATCACGTCCTCCTGGTGTGTTCATGTGCTGAAACTCCATGGGCTTGCAACACTTTTAAATGAAGCTGTTCATTAAGCAGCCAAAGCTGTTTTCTGGGTTGTCTTATATTTTGGCAGAGCAGCTCTTTTTTACCTTTCATCTGAAGGAGATCCAACACTGATAAAAAGCAGAGTCTGTCCTCTATTTCTGTAGAAAAATAGATGTCTGAGGGGATTCTCCCCTTCTGCCCCACCACGCAAGTGGCCAGAGACAGCGAGGAGGGTGAAGTGTTCAGGATTCAAGGATCACATGGTAGGCACAAGGGAGCTGACGGCATAATTTGGACTAGGCGGATGAGGGAAGCCCTGAGGAGCTTAGGGAAGTGCCTGAGGTGCCACAAACTCACAGGCAGAGCTGAGACAGCAGTTCCAGAGTTGTATTCTCTGGTTCTTGCACAGCCCACAGCTCGGAGCTGGGATCCCAGCAGCAGTGCTCCCAGCAGTCGGGCAGCTCTGTGCGTGAGTTTCCGGGAATTGTTCCCAAGGCACGTCTGCATGCAGTTGCACAAACCAGGGCTCCTCCAGCCTGAGGGGGGACGTGTCTGTGGGAAGGCTTCAATGGCTGAGGTGCCCGACAGTGGCAGCAGGAAGGAAATGAGTCATTCAACCTTTCTGCTTTGGCTGCACCGGGCTTGAAAAACTGATGAGGAGGCACCAAAACCCAATAAAATACTTCCTCAGTGGGCAACTTGTGTGGTTCTTTCTGCGCACCGGTATCCCCTTGGTGTTTTCTTTTCCAAAACCCAAATAACATCACTGGCCAGAGGAATGTGGCTGCATTTGACTCTATCAGGTGTATAAATGTGTGATTCTGGAAGTGGCAGTTGTACTTTTATATATAAACTTGAGTTCTACTTTGCACTTAAAGCAAAGGTTCATTATTCCCTTTTAATATAGAGTGTGATCTCAGACTTAAAACACCACCTCTCTGAAGGGTATTTACTCTATTTTGAGATACTTCAGCATCTTAATTTGGTCCTCTTCATCCTTTTCAAAGGCTCTTCTCTCTTCAGTGACAGTTTATTGAACTGTGCTCCTAACTTTCATCTTATGAAATGAAACTAGATCCGATAAGAAGCTAAATCAGAGGTGATGAATACTCTTTTAGAATACACTTGATGAGATTTTACAAGTTCATCCTTTTATTCATTTAGGAAATATTGTAATCTAAAAATTAATCTAGTAATCTTGTCTGTGGTTTATTTTTTGGGCCCTCAGTTTCAGTTTCTGTTGTTCTCTTCACCTCATGTTTGGCTGTTTAAAGAGCATGGCTGATTATAAATTAACACCAAAAATGCTGGCTGTCCATTAGGACCTGGGAGACACAGGAATTCCTTGCATACTTTCTGCATAAACATCTGCTCTGGAGATGTTAGTAGTTCCAGAACATTTTCTGATTCTGCATGACTTGTTCAGATGGAGGTGGAGGGAAGTCTGATGTCACTCTGTTTATGTGAAGCATAGTTTTAACTCTTTGGGATCAGAAATAAAAGTGCATTACTTGTAACATCCCTGATTATCTGTGTTGCACACTCTGGAATCACAAGATCCTCATGTGCAGTTTAAACTTGTGGGGCATTCTTATATCTCGTAGGATTTTCTATAATATAGGTGTAATTCAGACTTTCCATCTTTCCTGCACATTTAAGTCACGTGAATTGGCTACAGTGAAAAAAGCTGCAATTAGGTAATGATCTGAACAATTGCATCTAATTATTGTGATTATCCCAGTTGCAGGGAATTAAGCTGACAGATGAAGTATACTAAAAGGAGCCATTATGACATTAATCATCAACCCTCCCCCATACCTAACCTGGATACCCCAGTGCTATGGGCTGGAAGGAGGCAACGGTGAAAGAAAGAGACACATGTCAAGCATTCCTGACAGCAGATGATTTGGCATCAGCACTGTGGTCTTTTAAGGTTAGAAATGAGTTTGCTGACCTGGACATCAGTGGTTGTGAAGTTTGGGGTCTGTGCTCAGCATAATCTGGGATCAGACAATCAAAGAATCACTAAGGGTGGAAAAGCCTCCAAGATCACTAAGCCCAGTTGTTACCCCAACTCTGTGTCCACCACTAAACCCTGCCCCCAAGTCCAAGGGCCACACATCCACATGGCTTTTGAACACTTCCAGGGGTGCTGATTCCACAGCTTCCCTGGGGAGCCTGTTCCAATGCCTGACCACCCTTTCAGTGAAGGAATTTTTCCTAATATCTAATCTGAACCTCCCCTGGTGGAACTTGAGGCCACTTTCTCTCATCCTGTCAAATCCCAGAAGGAGCCATTAATGGATAAAAGTGGCAGGACCCTGGGACTGGTCTCCTGCTGTTCTTCTTTCTGAACAGAGATAAACACTTCATGTAATGTTTTCATAGCAGCAAGTCTAGTACATCATTAGTTTCCCCAATTAGGTTATTGTTTCTCACTCATGCAACAATAACTTCATGTTAATGGTCAGATTCACAAAATCATTCACACAGTTATAAATGATAGCATTGTGTGGCTGATCCGTGGTGTTTACTGATGCACTGAACTGAGAGCCTGATGAAATGTATGCACCATGTTTTCTCTGAGCTTCTCATTCACTGTTAATAGATGAGCTTTTCAGAGCTTTAAAAGAAGTCTCTGGGGTCCCCTCCCCCCCCCCAAAAAAAATCTTGCTATAAGTGTTTTAAACTAAATGTACTTTTCTGTACAACTCTCTGGTAAAGACATTTTCATTCTCCCAGAATCAAAATATTTAAAGTCAGGGAATTTAACATAAGAGAGTTTACTTAAATCTACATTTGTTAAAGCATGGAAATGCATAAAAATTACTCTCAGAAATACATAAAAATTACTCTTAGAAACTCATAAATCTGTCCTGTAGTGGGAGAAATGAGGTAAACAAATGTGAAATAAAACTTTCAGCACAAAATTAGTCTGAAGACAAAATTGGTGAGATGTCTACATACCAAGCACTATTGAGTCGAGGTAAAATTCTTTAACTGTCTCCTTTATACTAAAATTCCAAGAGTTATAATGAACTCCTTGAATAAGCAGAGGAACTTAGAACTTTAATTTCCAGATCTTATGCATAATCTTGATTTTAATTCTATTTTCCTATAATTTTTCAGCCTGAAATCAATGTGAGACTTGTTGAACCGGCAACTGTGTAAGTCTTTAATTGTGACCATACAGTAATAAATGACTCCTTTGATTGTTTTATTGCTTTATTTGGTGGTTAGAACTGCTCTTGATTACTTAGTCTAAGTGGAGGGAAAACCCTTGAGATACTTAAGATACAATAAGTCAGGTAGGCGTATTTCTGGCTTAGCAAGTCAAATTTATCTTTTGCTCAAGCAGAAATACCTCATTAATTTTAATGGGACTCGTACAGGATTCTGCCAGCAGCAGGTTTAGCTTAGCACATCCCAGCATCTGTTGCTTCCTTTTCCTGTGGCCATGAACAGCTCTCCTAAATGGGAGTAACTGCTGCAATAAATGGTTTAAATGCAGATGTATACATCAATATCATTTACTCTGAAGGTACTTTGGCACAGCTGTCCGTGGTGATAAACAAGGCATCTGGCTGCCCTTCCCATTCCCTGAGCTGCACGATACCATCCCAGCCTAGTTTATAAACTACAGTGAATTAATCTGTCCACTCACTTATCCGTAAACCCAATCATCTCACTGTTCTTACAGTCATAAATCCCATTCCTGAGCTTTTCCCAGTTTATCTCCTAAGGGAACCTGATTTCCAAAGGTGCTGATCTCTGCCAGCTCCTGCAGAGCCACGAGGCTGCTCTTCCCCCCAGTTCAGTGTGTTCCTTGCAGGTGAGGGACTGGCAGCTGCTGCAAACCTGGAAGTGCTGGGAAAATTTGCCGATAGGTAAATATTGGGTGGAGCAGACTCAGTGGCAGGATCAGTCCTAGGAATCCCCGGTCTTGCATGGGCAGGGAAGTGTTAGCAACAAGAGCTGTGTCCACCTAATGAAAGGCAGCACTGATAACCAAGGAGTAATGATTGCCTGTACAGCAGGTGAGTCACGGGGGCACTGGAGCTGCCCTCCCACGGGGGTGTTCAGGCTCCTTGGTGAGAGTTCTGGCAGTTCCCAAAGTGTAAAAGGCAACTGACAATTCTACATTTTGCTCTCCATCAACTACAGACTTACTTATTCAGCCTAGTGGAAGGTGTCCCTGCCCACGGCAGGGGTTTGGAACGAGATGATCTTTAAGGTCTCTTCCAACCCAAACTATTCTGTGATCCTATGAATCTATTTATTTGAGTGTAGGATTTAGACAGACCTGATGGTCTGAGGATTGTAACCCCATCTAAACCAGTAAACAGACTGAGAAAAGACATAAAAAAAAATTTCAGTGAACAGCCAGACCATAACTAAAGTGTTTGAGAATTCCTTTCCCACTTCTGCATTGACACGAACTCTATTTAATATGACATTTTCTTTTGTGTTGGTTTTTGTAATTCTCCTGCTGACAAAAACAGCCCCACGTGGCTGCCAAAGCTCCCTGCTGGCCATATAACCCCCAAATGCTTCTTACACTGTGTAACCGTGGCAGAAATCCTGAGTCCTTTTTGCAAAGCAAACAAAGCCCTTTGCTGTTACCCTTTGGAGAGGTGGTTGGGAACATTTCGGTGGGGTGAGGAGGGTGTGTGTGAGAGTCTGAAGGGCAGAGGGAGCCAGGAGGCATCTTCTCCATTGGAAATACTCGGTGTTGGGGCGGTGTAGCATTCCTCTGAGATGAAAAGCTGCTCCTTCCACTGTGTGCAATTAAGTCAACACTTGAGTCATGCTCTCGGAGTGGAGACAGGTAAACTGCTTTGCTTTAGGTTTGCTGTGATTTATGGGTCACTGTGGAACTGAACCCTGCAAACAATTTTGGCTTTGAGCTCTGCGATTGCTCTGTGCTGCCTGGGCTGGGCTGTGTGTGCAAAACAAACAAGGAGAATGCAGAGAGGTGTAGGAGTGAGAGAAATGGGAGATCTCCTTGACTTTGCAGGGCTCCGGTTCCGCTGATGATCTTGGCACCTTTGCATACGGACATCTGTGTTGGAGGGTGTGTGTTACAGAGGCTCCTCACCCAGCCTGCCTGACATTTAACTCCTTCCAGCCTCACCTCTGTGGCTGGAGAGCAGAGGGGATAATCAAGATGTGTCCTGGCTTTGGGCCTTGTCCCTCAGTAAAATATCACAGCTCTGACCTTGTACTCTTTGGGTGGCAGCTTTGCTTTGGGAAGGCAGTGCCAACCCCCAGCCCATCTCCAGGCCTAGAAATGCCCTGACTTTGCTTCTTTATGAGCACAGAAATGATGGTGTGGACAAGAAAAAAACACATATTCACATGGCATTCTTAAACTGCTATATTATTCCTAGAATATTTTTTATTAGTAGGATTTCTGCAGCTCACAGAAGCCCAGTAGCTCCTCACATCCCTTTGGTTTCGTTGTTATTCTGGATGTATATTGTTTTCAGCAATGCAAAGGAAAAGGAATTCAAGCCCATGCAGAAATATAACTCAAAGGACTGTAGCCTTCTGAAACAAGGCTCTGATGAGACCTGTGCTGTGAGATCTCAGATTCTGGGTGTTTGCTGCAGCATATCAGCACTCTGATGGTGACTGCTGTACTTTCTGATGAATGCAAGAAATGCCAGACTGTCTGTTACTGCCTGGCTTGCTCTGAGCACACACGTCAAGCCCATCAAGGACTTAGAAATGGTGATGATTTAACTTACGGTGGCAGAAAGGTCCAAGCAGCCTAAATGGTGATGCTTCTGGATGTGCACAGAAGCAGGGAGAGTAAATGTAATGGCAGAATATGAAAAGTTGGGCAAGGTTTTACGAGACCTCCTGACAGGCACTATTTGGATGTGGCATTTGGGGATATGGTTTAGTGGGGAACATGGTGATACTGGGTTAATGTTGGACTTGATGATCTTGGGAGGTCTCCTCCACCCTTAGTGATTCCATGGTTCCAGCTTCCACTTCAGCTCTGACCATGGAAAAGGCAGCACGGGAGGAAGGCAGCACAAGGAGATACAGTGGGCTCTCATGAAGGGGTAAATGCAAGGGATGATCTTCAAGTCTCAAAGGGTGATGGCAGAGAAGCTCAGCTGTGTTTTCTTGGTGAAGCCCTGTCCAGCCTGAGGTAATGATGGTTGTGGTCACAGCAGAGTGATGGTGCCATTGTACCCCACGCTGCTGTGAAGAGGTTCTAACCACAATATGGTCCATGTCATTTCTGGGAATAATGGAGCTCTCTTACACTGCCCCCTTTGCCACTGAGGGCATAGGGACACTGACCAGTCCATCTCTCAGTGAGGACTTGTGCCAGGCGGGGTGAGGACGCAGTAGGGTGTGACACAGAGAACAGGGAAGGAGTTACTACAATGCCATTTTGTGTCACCACTTTCAAACTGCTCTTCTCTACTCTTCCTCCCTTGTGAAAACCATCATGTCCTCACCACCTCAGCTTTACTGGAGTTTCCAGTCTGGCTGGCTCCTCCAGCAGCCTTCCTGTACACTCCCTCCAGTACTCTTCCCCATCAGCTGAAAAGGTGACAGGTTGTGAAGTGTCCTCCCAAAATCCCCCTACCCTGAGGCTTTTAAGGCTGTACCAGGAATCTCCTGGGTGCTTGCAGCTGTTGTCCTGCCTGCAAGCAGCTGCCAGTTTGCCCCATCTGAATCAGTGTCTGTGGGTTTGAAAAAAGAATGTTCTTTCCTGGGTCCTTTGGAAAGTGTCTAGCGGGAGATGAGCCCTCCCCATGCCAAGCTGGTGACTGTGAAGTAGAAAAGTGGACTTGGGAGGAGTCATGGGGTGGGTGAAATCTCTGCTCTTTTTTTTGCTCCACTTGTTTGGTTTTGTTAGTTTTGTCCTAGCATGAGGAGTTTTGCTATATTAGGGCTGTTTTCCTTGGGTGGTGGCAGCAGCCTTGTATTTGTGGACTGTAAAACTCTCTGAGAGCAAGGTCTGGGCTCTCAGAGGAGCAGCCCAGTTCCTGGCAGGGAGGGACAAACTGTCCCAAAGTTTTTCACCACATGTTTTCTAGATCTGTCACCATCAGAGAGGGACTCCTGCCTTCTGTCAGTGCAGCTGCTGAGGAGAGAGGGCTTTGAATCTGCCAATAACTCCATCAAGTGTTTGCATCAGGATAACCTAAATAACCAGAAACGTACATAAACAGTAACAAACCAATTACTATGAAACATTCAAGTAGAGGGAAACTTTATTTTCCCACAATGGATTCCTTTTCTTTCCCTCTCCTTATTTGCCATCATTGTCTTTATACCCTTCAAAAATACCGAATTCAGGAGAGAGGACAGAGCGGAATAAATCAGTTCCACTCAGTAAAAGGCTCAAGACAGTGCAGTTTTTTCTGTCTCGCTGTCTCAAATGCAAAGCTCATAACTTTTTTTTCTGCCCTAAGCTCATGCCTGTGTGAGCGTTTGTGGTTAGTTTCTATTTCTACACTGGCAAGTTCTGACCTGGGTCTTTTTTTAAACTTATGAAAAGAACTATGCCTCCACCAGCATCTAAAAGCTCACTAGCCCTAAGCTCTGACCGGTGGCATCTGCTTAAGACCCTTTCCTTGATTTGCGGACCACCAAGGATGGATTCAGAGCACTCGGTGTCTGCTGGAAACCACGCCGGAAAGGCACGGAGCACGAAACTGTGGCAGCCACAGGAAAAGAAGCATCGCTGGGAAGCTCCAGCAGCAGCAGCAGCGGCAGGAGGAGGCCGGGCCAGCGGCGAAGACGCCAAATTCGAGCAGGGAGGAGCCAGGGCCAGAGCGGCGCTTGGCCGCGGTCGGGGCGCTGGGCAGGCGGCGTGCGGATGCGGGAGAGATAAATGAGGAGTCATAGCGAGCTCGCAATTCCAGCCAAGGGCACGGAGCGGGCCCTGCCGAGGGAGCTGCCGTCGGGGACTGCTGGAGCTGGGAGCAGGGAGAGCCCGGCGGCTCCGGCGGCCGCCCCGCAGCAGCGCTAACTTCTGGGCACAGCTGCTCCCCGGAGCGCTGCTGCTGCTGCTGGCGGCTCCCGCCGCAGCCATGGAATCCAATGGCACATTCCTCGCCTGCAACAGTAAGTCTGGGGAAGTGTTCTTGTGTTTCGGCTCTCTTTATCTTGTCCAAGAGCTTTGTTTTTCCTCCTCTCTTCTCCTCCCTTCCCCACTTCCCCATTCTCTCCTTTGGATGTAATGGGGCATTTCGTCGCTGCTACAGAGAGAGATGACAGATTTTGCTCTGTTAACGGGATGAGCTGTGTTGCTAGGAAGGGTGCCTTGGCTGGGGAAGCGTCTGCAAGTTCAGAAAAGTGGATCCAAATCTCCTCCCCTTGATGGGAAGCTGAGAGCGGGATGGGTGCTCCGCTGAGTAAACTCTGCGGGCTCTGGTGGAGACAGCAGAGCCTGGATAAACACCTGGGCTCAGGGGCTGTCCCCGAGACACTGCAAATATTAAATCCAAAATAACTAATGTGTCTAAAAAAAGAAGTTCTCTCCGCCCTTGCAGCAAGTGAGATTTAGGAAGGTTCTATTGGTATCGAGTCTGGGAGGCTTGTCTTATAGAGGGGGTAATGAAATATCCCCCCCTACTCCCTCACCTGACTTCCTGTATTGCTTTGTTACCCTTTCACTGTATTTTACTTTGATGAACAGAAACAACTCAGGGCTGTAATAACTACTGGTTGAAATGGGATATTTTAATCCCCAAGGAATGGGAAAAGCCTCCAGTACATTTATTTCCTGAGACAGAGGCTTTCTTACTACAGATGAGCTATAAACAAAAATAAACTGGAAGAGCAATAAGTGATTTCCCATAAACATAATCATTTTAGTGTTACCAGCAGAAATGTGAAAAGATTCCCCCAGGCTCATGAAATCTTCTCTCTGATTTTCCCAGATGGTAGAAATCTGACAGGAGGGTGAACCAGAGGTTAATGTTATACTTTTTGTAGGTATCTCATTCATTATACAGCCACTGGGGGAAGAAAGCTAAGAAACACATCTGGAACTGTTAAAACATTTCCCATTTTGGCCTGTGGGTTATTTTTCAGTGAATATTATTTAGTCCTCTGGGTTTAGGGACCAAGAAGAATTCAGTGGCTGGTAATCCATTTCTTCATCTGAAGCAGAAAAATACACAAATGTTGAACGAGCCAAGAATTTTAAAAAGTATTTACTGAAATTCCTTGACACATAACACACACACACAAGTGCCAAAGTCACTCCAAATGCCAGACTACTTAGACAAGAGGAGTTGCTCACATGTGGACTTCTTAGCAGGATTAGGCTTGTGCTGTGTTGTGGATATGTTTTGTCCCTGGCTCTGTGTTGAAACTTAGGTCCTTTCTTTCAGTTTCTCTCTTTTTTTTTTTCTTTATTTTCCCAAAATAGACACAACGACAGCTGTATTTACCATGTCAGAATTAATGTGGGCTATTAATACTCTTTCTCTTGCCTGGTGAAGTTGGTTTGTTTCTGAACTGGGAGCCCTTGTGCTCATAGATTGTAGAATAGCTAATTTGTACTATGCCTTATTCTTCTACACTGACTTTTTGCCCAAGACACTGTGTACATTGTGAGGGGAATGCCACAGCCCCATTACAGGAATGCCCTCTGCCACAGTCCAGGGTGAGAATCAGCCTGTAAAATCCTACAACACAGGCCATTTCCTTGTTTCCTCTGTCAGCAAGTCCTCAGGATTAACATCTAAATTGAAATTTCCAAATGAATCATCTCCACCTGCCCTTGTGAGCTGGGAGCGCTGAGGAGGCTCCTTCTGGACCTCAGGCTCCACGGGTGGAGATGATGCAGCTTGGGATCAGCTGGGATCTGCTCTGGAGCAGCTGGTGACTTTGATCTCCTTTCCTAGCAACAAAATACTCCCAGCACACACCTTTGATGCAGGTTGTGCTTGATGCACTACATGGGAGTTTTGTGAGCCACAGTGTTCCCTGTAGTGCAGGGGAATTTGGGATACTGACACATCCCAGTATATTAAACAGTCAGCTTGTTCCTTGTTCAGACAGGACAAGTAAAATTCACTTTGGGTCTTTTTTATTTTGACACAAAAGTTGCTAAATTTCCCATCTGAGTGATGTCTTTTAGTAAAACTAAAGCTCACAGTTGGTTCTGAGATTGTTGTCAGTGTGTAAAGCCCCATCAGGCCCAAAAGTAGCTAAGACAGGGCAAGAGGATGCTTGGGGAAAAATAGATTTTAATGAGGAAATGAAAAAGAAAGAAGAGGGAAATGCAGTCACTTGGAAAACTGCTGCAGGTAGCAGAGATGACGGGATACAGCCAACTACAGGGAAAAGCAAGAGGGAGAGGTGTGTGGGGAAGAAATGGTTTGTGCAGGATCGGAAACTCAGCTGCCCGGATAGGCAGCGCTGGGAGCCAAAGGTGTCAATGATTTGGGAGCAAAGTAGAGTTTCCTGTACAGGGATATCAATTAAAAAAGGTATTTTGGAAGGAAAGCTGCAGCTAAACACTTGGTGATTTGATAACCCAGGGTGGGATTCAGTTGAGTCTCAGTGCAGGTATCTCTAAGAAATTTTAGGTTTATTGGAATCTAGACAGGAGGATTGTATCCTGTCTTCTCCAGGCCCCTTGTTGGCACTGTAAATACCTAAATACTGCACGACTGCCCCCCAGCCATGTGTCTGTGAGGCCCTTCTCATGGGTGGAGGGTCTCAGTCCTCACTCAGCCAAGCCACCAGACCAGAAGGCTGCAGATCTTTGTCAGACATTGAGGTTTTTTATTTCTTTATGCAGGCAGAGAAGATTTTGGCAGTTTCTTCTAAACTGAAATACTTCCACACCTTAAATGAGCCAGCCTAAACACTGTGTGTGGGGAAATTCTCACACCTCTGGCTTCTCCTCACATGGTACCTTTTAAAGCCCTATGTTGAAGTACCACACAACAAGTCTCAATGGCTGGTTTTGGCTAGAGTTACAGAAATTAGAGATAAATCCCTTAGGGGAAAAAAAAGGATTTTTTCCCTAGTTTTGCATAATTCAGTTGTGCAATTTAATTATTGCACAAATTTTGCCCTGCTGCAGAATGTTGAGAATGACCTGCATTTTGCCTATGGAAGAAATTTCAGCTCCTGAAGAAAATGTTGAGAAAAGCTGTTAAGTGGCCTTTAAAAAATGAGTCTGGGACCCACCTACAACTGACTTTGGGTTTATGAAGAGAACATCTTCATCAGCATGTTCCCAGAAACATGACTTGGGCAACTGAGCTGCTCGAGTGCTCCTGGCTGCTGATCCTGGTCCTATCCATCAAGTTGATATCCTTCTTTTCAATTACTTTCTTTCCACACCAGCTACTGGAAAAGCTGTAATTTATTGCAAGCCAGTATTTTTTTTTCACATTCTCTCTGCAGCCAAATCTCTGTGTGCACTGTGATGAAGGGACCAGTGGAAGGAGCAAACCAAACCTTCAGTCTGGTTTTGGGTTCCCAAGTGCAATGAACTTTAGTTGGGTGTTTTGTTTTACCTGGATTTCATCAAGAGCGCGGGGCAGTAGCTTTTGATGGGTCACAGCCTGTTCCACGCACTGATCCAAGCTCCCTGTGAGGGACCTGGACTGGCAGGAAGATGTATGAAGGTTTTCACAAATAAAGGTCATGATTTGGTCTGTCTGTGAAATGTCTGAGCGGGCAGCCTGGCTTCATTTACAGGGCCAGGGCTCTGCACTGTTTCATTGCCAGCACATTCCCCAGCCTGGTTTTGATCCACAGCAAGCTGGCAGATGGCATGGTCTGGGTGATGGGCCTGCAGCCCTTCCCAGCGGGCACTCTGCATAAAACCAGCCTGTTTTGGGGAAGGATGGGCTGCGTGGACCTGTCAGAGCTGGAGAAGGGGCCGTTCTCCTCCCAGAGACCTTTCAGACAAGGTGAGACAGCCAAAGGATACCGAGAGAAAGTGGGGCTGAGAAAAGCTGGGCAGGGTGACAGTGCTGATCCCATCCCATGGCTTCTGGCCAGTGTGCAGGCAGAGGGAGGCTTTAGGCAGTGATTTGGAGGACAACACAACATCAGGCTTGGGAGAACTCCTCCTGTATGAATTTTTAAGGTTTAATATATATGGTTTCTGCCCCAGCTCAGCAGGATCTCTCAAGCACCTTGGAAAGGGAGAGGGCAAGAAAAGCCAATGTAAGGAAGAGGAGGAGGTTAGTTGCTGGAGAAGCCCGTTCTCGGTGTGACCACAAGGTGGAACTTGGTACATACCACATGCTCCGAAGAGGCACCCACTGGGAACAAGCAGCAACAATCCTCGGCCAGGGATGCACCCATGCATCTGGAGTCAGCACCCACTCCCTGATCCCCACTTCCCCACAGGGAGCAAGAAGGGGAGTGCAGGTGTAGAGGATTCACAGGCATTTTTTGGTGGAGGTGAGAAGCTGTGCCAGCAGCAAGGCCTGGTCCTCAGAGGATGTGAGGTGTCACTGGGGAGAATAAGCTGAGAGCAGTGAGTGCTGTCCTGGAGGTAGCAGAGAAGGGGGAAAGAGGGTTTCCACAGGTGGGATCTGGTAGGGCATGGATGAAGTGAGGAAAGGACTCCAGAGGGAAGGACAGGGCAGGTGGGACCCTGCAGATGTGGAAGGCACCTTTGTGTCACATTCTTCAGTAGGAAGAATGGCATCATGTAAAATAAGCCTTTTTTTTTTCTTCTTGGTAACAAATACAGAGCAAGGCACAACCTTTGGCTTCTTTAGTGGGAAAATCTCCCCTGAACATGGCATTAAGTATTTGTTACGTAGTTCCCATGGGCATTACTAGTTATAAGTTGCATCATGTGCATGATGTGATGAGGAAGTGGTGAGGTCATCACCAGTACTGGTATTTTCATTCTGCTCCTAAATTATCACAAGTCTGGGCAAACCAGCAGCTGAGTTTTGTCACGTCATTTTTGTCAGTGTGCTCCAAGGAGACTGTGATCAGAATTAGGGTTGCACCACTTTTGGTGTTGCCTAAATATGATGGTGATTGGAGAACAAATCCAGCCCTAAAGAACTCAAAAACCAACCTGCTTCTCCCAGTGTGAAGTGGTAATAGTGCTTCCTTAGCTCCCTTGTGAAAGGATGTGATGGAGAATAATTAATTTTGGAAAATCATCTGAAGAGCAGCCTGTGCATTGTGGGGTTCTCACATAGCCCATTTCCTACCAGACTCTACAGCCACTCCATCTCCAAGTGCCTGTTTCCTGGATATTCAAGCACGTTGCTAACTTTGGGACCATGTTCTGAAATCCTCGTTTCCATTGATTTCCATTTGCTCTGTGAGTAATCCAGCTGGAATCGATAGGGTAATTAGCCCCGATCCTGGGCACGGGGATGTGGGAAACTTCACTCATGTGACCAGTGCCATTTATTTAATTGGGATTGGTCATATGG
Source organism: Pachycephala philippinensis (assembly GCA_013397055.1). Classification (NCBI taxonomy): domain Eukaryota; kingdom Metazoa; phylum Chordata; class Aves; order Passeriformes; genus Pachycephala; species Pachycephala philippinensis. The sequence continues at coordinate 183,461 of VWZT01005961.1, read as the reverse complement.
GTAAAATTGCACGACCCACTGAGGTGCAGTTACCTGCAGTGAATAAGGCTTGGAGAATTCTTCCGTGAGCCATTTGCAGGAATCACTTCCTCCCGTGCCGGAGTGTGACGGCAGCATCGTGTAACACCAATACCCAGCGTCACACTTACCCGTCAGGCTTCTTCTCTGACTTGTGACATTGTCTTTAAATGACCTCAAGACCACAATACATCCAGCTCAGTCGTTTCTCAAAGCAGGGAATTTCTGGCGTGATTATCTCCTCTTCATTTTGAAAACAAACTGATTTGAACTGCTTTACATCTCTGAAGCCCTCATGACAGCAAAACTCGCACATTGCTGTTGTGGAGAGGTGTCTCAACTCATTGAATGCTGACCCTGTGCTTTGTGTGTGAGCAAACTTCAGGGCTAAGTACAGTAAAATGTTCTCCAAGGGCGTGGAAAGCTTTGAGCAGAGCTGTCACTGGCACTGCTATTAGGAATTAATGAGAAAATGAAGCACAGGGGCTCTGTGTGTTCCCAGATCAGCCCCTATGGGACACTGCTTGCTGCTGGACAGGAGAGCTGGTGTGTAGAAGCAAATTGTTTTGCTAAGGCAATTACGGGAGACTTCCCCACTCCTTTAATTAGATCAGTCCTCTCCAGCACAATGTGAAATATGGGAAGTGCTCCGAGACTGATAGCTAATAAATATCATCCAGCCATTACATCATGGTGCTCACCTCCTCACCAGGGCAAAAACGAAGCTCCCAGCTCCCAGGGGAGTGCTATGGAGATTACAGCTCTGACATCCAGCCCTTGTCTGTTCAGGGGGCCCAGAAGGGCTGGAGGTGTTTCCCAAACACCCACAGACTGCCTGGCTAACATATTCAGCAATGTCTCACTCAGAAATTGCCTTTATTCTCCTTCTCTGTCTGTGATCTGCAGTGGCTGTGTGTAAATAAAGAGTTATTAGATGTGCTGCTGTTCAAGGCCATGCAGTGGCTCTGCTTTGTCCCCAGAGAGTTTCTCACCTGCAGGGTATGGCAGTGATTAATGGCTCTGGCCCTGTCCTTGTGCTGGTCAAACAACCCAGTCCTCTGTGCTTCCTTGTGAGGGTCGGTAGGGCTTCCCTCAAACTACAGAGAACGAAGGGGGAGATGTCTGGATAGAAACAGAGAGAATGTTTGTAAAACCTGTATTGAATATGATGAGGAGCTGGTGATGGAGAGCCTCTGTTTAGGTCGGTGGCTAAAACAGTGACATGGGGTTTGATGTCAGGTTTCTTGGGCATATGCTGATTCTGCAGTAAGGGACATTCACCCCAGTTTGACCCGTGTCCCTGCAGTACCTTCACCCTTGGCTTGCTGGGCAGGGCAGGGCAGCAGCTTGCAAAGGCAGTGACAAAAAAAAGGTCTGTGACAAGGTGTGTGTATAACTGCTGTTTTTCCCTTCAGAAAAGGTCATGGCTAGGGAAGAGATGGATTTTAGTCCCAGCCATTGCCAGGACAATGGGGAATGGCTGTGAGTTTCAGCAAAGGAAATTTATACTGATCATAACAAATTCTTCACTGAGGACATCTACGCCCTTGTACAAGGATCTAAATTGGCTTTGGAGTGTCTGTCCCTACAGATATCCAAACTCACCTGGACAAGACTGCAAGCAACCAGATCTGCCTTTGAAGGTGACTCTTCACTTTGAATGGGTGGTTGAACAAGAGAGCCCCAGAGGTTCATTCCAGCCTGAATTATTCCCTGATTGTGTGTAATCAGTGACTTGTTAAATCCCTGAGGGGGCTTATTCCTGTACCAGGGTGCAGGGTAAATCTGAACTACAAGAACAAACCCAAAGCTATGCAGAAATGTGGGGTCAGTGACTCACCCAAGTCACACAGGAAATCAGTGTCAGAGAAGACACTCTCCGCACTCTTAGGAAAATACTCTTCTGTTGCTGGAAAAGGAAGAGCATTAAAACTCAGTTTCCGAGCATCTTTTGGGCCGTATCTGCCCTGGGTAAGAGGTGTTTCAGGCACCGTCTTCAGTGCCTGTCAGAGGGAACAGCACGGAGCAGCTCTGCACAGAGGAGAAAGGGTGGAGCCAGGCTCGCTCGGATCCCGGCGTTCGTGGGCAGGACAAGCTGAGAAAGCCCAAGGCAGTGATTAGGAGCCACAAACAATATCTGGGACTTCTCCAGCCTCTGGAAACGATGCGTAAAATCCCACTGGCGTATAACTGGTGGAAAACTTGTTCCTTCTACCTGGGCAGCTGCCTGGGCGCAGCTTCTCGGCTCAATTTTGCATCCAGTGTGTGAAGCAGGAGGAGAGACTTCCCTGAGTCCCACCCCCAGCCGGACTCTGCCCTCCCCTGCCCCGCTGTGCTGCCGCTGTCCCGCTGCCCGCGCTCGCTCCCGGGAGCCCCGTGTGACACCGCGCCCGCCGGAGCTCCTGGATGAGCAGGGATCCCTGCAGGGGTGGCACGGCCCCCCATTCCTGCCGACGGCCGCCGCCTGTCCCCGAGCCCCACGCTGGATCATGCAGTGCATCCGAAGGCAGCCCAAGCGCACCGTGTCCCAGGAAAACATCCTACTGGAGCAGAGCCGTAGAGTGGCCGCGTTGAATGGCATCAGGCTGGGTAAGGGACGGCTTGGGCAGACCCTCGGCACCGGCAGCAGCTTCCTTTTCGCTTTTCCCTGCGCAGAGGCAGTGCTCCACCCTAAACTCCGGGGTTATTTTTAAATTCCCGAGGTTTCCTTGCCTTTCGTTTGCCTGTAACCACACGCCAGATGTGTGAACCGCTTCGTTGGAGGCATCAAAGAATGTGGGCGAAGGGTCGGTTCCCAAATCTCTTGCTGGGCTTTCTGAACTGCTTCTGATTGAGGGTGTTTGGGGAGGGCAGTGCCCTTCTCCTGCCCACTTTTAGCCCTGCTCGGTGGCGTGTTGCCTGGTGCTGTAAGAGCCCAGAGAACCACGCAGAGGTTGCCGATGAAAGAGGAAACCCGGGGAGTTTCATAACTTGGTGCCTGGCTATGAACTCATTGCTGGTTCCTGCTCTCTGGAGGCACAGCCCAAGTGGATGCGAATCCCTTGATTCCTGTGGACACAGAGGGCGGGTGGAAGTGGGAGATAGCCATTCACCCACCCGAGTTCTTTAGATTTTACCAGAAAGGCTTTTTGCCCTTTTAAACCAGCAAACTTGAGTTAAGCCTGGTCTGTGAGCAGGTGGGAGGGGGAGAGCAGGCGGGAGGAGACTTGTTTTATAGCGGCTGTAATTAAGTTCTATCAGATCAGCAGATTTGTGAGAACAGTGCAGTGATATGGATTATCACTGCCATCCTAACCATCTCCGCAGTGAACTCAAAGCCCAACTTCTACCGCGACAGCCATTGTTTTATTGTGCTTCCTGCCGGCTGTAAACCTGAGCGAGATAAGCCAAAGGTTAACATTTCTGATGTCTCAGTGTCTAAAGCTTCCTAGTGCAGTGTATTAACGTGATGGTTATTGCAGTGCTGGGTGTGCTTGAGGCACTCCTTCCTTGGCCAAACAGGATTTTTGCTCTGAACATCACTACGTGCTGAATATATTCTGTTCAGAAAGTGTGACTGATGTTTGGCAAGGAAGGGGGTGCTGACCCTTGGCAGGCACTCTGGAATTTTGCATGCCAAGTGTGTATTTGGTGTTTTACAGAGGATGCTAAGCAAGACCCAGTCCTGCCACATGTTTCAGGCAGGATTTGCACGTCTGTTTCAGTGCAGTGATTGTGCTTCTCATGCTTGATGTTGTTATACAGTTGGGAGTCAATATCCTTGTCCTGCTGCCCAGTGGTTTTTATCTTTGAAATGATGTATGTGTGCGATGACTCTGGTTTCTTTGATATGAGTTTTTGTTGCTGTGAGATGGAGCTCTGAACCACAAACCTCCTCAGCTTCAGGCTTTGAGCAATCTGGTCTAGTGGAAGGTGTCCCTGCCCATGGCAGGGAGGTGGAATGGGATGACATGTAAGGTTCCTTTCAACCCAACCCATTCTGTGATTCTCCATGGGGTTGTCAGGAAGAAATCCTCAGGTTTCTGCTGGGAAAAGGTGGGGTTTTTTTCTGGAAAGCAATTGAAATAACCAGCTGAGAGTAATGTCCCACTGACACATCAGGGGTGTGTTTGTGTGTGTATCAGCAGATCAGAGTGTCTTATGCAGCATCTCTGGTCTAACAAAATGCTGGTGCATTAAGAAGTTCAGTGACTCACCCAAGCACAGAGCCTGTGCCAGTGCTTGGTTGGGCACAGGAGGCAGAGCCCGAAGCACTGGCCCTGTTCTCTGGCCAGTTTAGCTGTGTGAGCTTGAACTGCTGCTAGACAGACCCCGGCAGCCTGGCACAGGCTGTGCCCACCCCGTTAAGGGGATGCCCCTCTTTCCTGTGGGTGGTTCAGGCAGGGCTTGGGGTCATCACTGACACAAGTTGTCTCTGGGTGACTGCTCTCTATCTGAAAGGACCCCACATCAAAGGGATGTCAGAGCTGTTAGACACTCACAATTGGCCCTCTTGCCCTTCCCTGGCCAAACCTGCTGTCTCCTAGAGGGAAGCTTGTCTCTGTCCCCTCCCTGGCTTCTCCCACTGCCATCTTTTATCTTTGCCATGCCTTCACCATGCACCGTCCATCTTCATCCTTCCCTCCTGCTCTAACAAAGTCCAGTGCCCTCCTTTGCTGATCATTTAACCTTCCCTGGTCCTGAGGCACAGTGGCCAAGGATGAGTGGGAGGGCTGCTCCCACCCCATAGTTAGATCCTGGGAGGAAGAAGGGGAATTTGGACCATGCTATTACCCTGACTGGGCTGTGCTGGTGAACAGGATGAAGGGCTCCGAGCTCCAGCTTGTGTCTGAACTGTGTGGTCCAAGCCTGGAGGAGAGGAATCTGCCCTTGGCCACTGCCTGTGCCCATCCAGATTTGTCTTTATTGCGTTGGTGCAGCTGTTTGGGATGTCCTGGTAGCAGGACACGTTACAGATGCTGCACTCAGGGTCTGCGGAACCAAACATGTCCTGGTTAAATGGATTTCTCATTCCAAACTTACGGAGGCATCCAAAGGATTTTATAGTTTTCCTGCTTTCCTCCTCACGTCACCCTAGGATGAGATGTCCTCCTCCTAGTCCTGTAATGATGCCTCGAGTGCTTGGGCGCTGAAGGAAAAGAAGGAATGAGGCTGGGAGCCAGAATAGAAATATGGGTGAACAGGGAGAAGGGAGAAGTTGGTTTCCTCTCCAGGAACCTTGAGGAGAGCCTCGGGGATGTTAGTGAGGCTGGAGTCTGTGCAAGAGGTTTGCCTTAGAGCAGAAGCCAACACAGCACAGCTCAGGAGACCAAGAACCTGTGAAGCCTTTCAGGTGTCTGTCCTTCTTCCAGATGATCTGGCCTCTTATCAACCCCTGGGAATGCTGCCCCAGGTCCCATAGCTGGCCTCAGCTTGTCACCCTTCTGTGCTTTGCGGGAGACAGCTTTTTTTCTTCTCTCCATGAATTTTTTTATGAGGTTTTCAGTGGGGGAAGCATTCAAATTCCCCTCTTAGGAGGGGACCAGTCATGAGCTGAGAAGCCCAGGGGATGCTGCAGTGGGGAAGACAATTAATGATCTATCTAATTTAATGTTGAGGAAAGAGAGAGGCCAAAACCACCTTTGCAGGATCTCCAGCTTCTTTCAGCTGTAGAAGTTACACCCTGGCTCAGCTCTGGGCATACTCTTTGACCTCTACAAAACCAGTAAATGGTGTGAGCAACTCACAAAGTGGACACTGGACACCCCTAGTATTTGTCTGTGATGTAAATCTCAGGCTTTGGCAGCCTAAAATGCTCTCTTTAGGCCAGTGTATCCCAGTTCAAACTCACAGTGCTGGTTTTTGCCACTGCCACCACGACCCACCTTGGTGTTTTGCAGCACCTGGCACTTCAGTTTCCTGTATGGAATGTCAGGAGAGTGGGAGTTTGGCCACTTGTATCTTATGGTTTTGTTTTTCAAGCAGGCCTGAAGTGATGCTTGGTAGTTTGTCTCTCCTTGTTTAAAAGCTACTGATTCAAAGCAGCTGTGTCTCCCAGAGAAGAACCAACCCAATGTCACAGGGGACACTGCAATAAAAAAATGTCATCTGTGAGACCCCTCGTTATGTTTGTGTAGTACTGAGGAATTTCCCTGGAGGTGGGTGTCAGGTGGCTGCAGGTGGCCCAGTGGCTACCTGCATTGTCAAGGTAAGGTTAGAAAAGTTTCCTCTGAGTTGGGATGTGCATGAGTTAAATGCTGAGTTAAATGCAGAGTTAAGTGCTGAGCACTGCAGAGTTAAGTGCTGCTTCACCAGCTCCAAACCAGCCTTTCATGCAGTGTCACAGAGCTGCAAGGTGCCTATTACAGAAAGCCCAGGATGTGTTTCTCATGTTTCATGCTCTCACCCTCCTTAGACCAGATCTGTAATTAATGGTTGGTTTGAGGGACAGATTCTCTAAGGTATTCAGGTATGTGGAAGTCATGCACTGCTGAGACACTCAAAACCATGTAGAATGCCAAATCTGTGTTTTCAAAGTCTCAGTAGGTGCCTGTTGCCCTGCTAGATGTCTTAAGTGCCTTCCTGAATCTAGGCTAAGTTGTGAAATCTGAAGTTCCCACAACCAGAAGGTCTGGTTGTTATTACTTGACATTGCATTGGCCTCGTAGTGTAAGAAAGACAAAGCCCCTTTGGATGGTTGAGCAATGAGGAGAGCGTGGCTGCTCCTTACTGCTGCCTTAGTGATCTGTTGCTGCCTGTCACCACACTTATCTCTCCTAAGCTTCATCTGATCAGCAAAATTCCCCTGTGGTTAGGAAGGCACTGCTTGCCAGAGGAAGAGGAGAGATATCTTTGTGTATTCCTGTTTCCGCAAAGGAAATTTTGTTGCAGAACAGATCTGAAATCACTTGAAAGTTCCTGACAGCATTCCAGTTACAAGTTATGCAATTTTCCTTTCTCTGCTTTTACTGTTCTGTTGTTGGTTTTTGTTGGTTTTTGCATCCTAACAGTGGACTGTATTTGCTGGGAAGGAGATGTTTTATCTCTGTAAAACACCTGAGAATTATAACACGAAGTCTTCAGACTAAGAAACATAAGAGGCTTCAACCCCATTTGTGATCATGAAGTGGCGTGGAGGATTTCTGGGTCTCTCTGCTCTGCTGTCCTCCCAGACCTGGCTGCCCCAATGGAAGGGAGAACACTTCGAGCATCATTTTTTGAGCTGTCTCTTAAAACATTACCACTTCTGTTTCTCCGCAGGCCTCAAAGATGACAAGGACCTGAAGTTCCTCCTGAAAGGCAGCCAGCTGCTAAAAGTGAAGTCGAGCTCCTGGAGAAAAGAGCGGTTCTATAAGCTCCAGGAGGACTGCAAAACCATATGGCAGGAGTCAAAGAAGGTGCTGAGATCCCCGGAGTCGCAGATCTGTGAGTAAAGTTTGCTTCATCAGAGGTGCCTGAGGTGAACCAGGACTGTGATGTGGTGTGGAGGGAGGGCTCAGAGCAGTGAGAGCAGGTCCTTCCTTCCTCCAGTGAACCACAAACTGAGGGATGCTGTCAGCTCGGGGACAGCCACGAGGAATCTGCCGTGTCAGGAATGGCCACATTGCCCAAGCTCATGAGCTGCTGCCTCAAATGGTTGTGGGGTGGGCTGTGCTGGTCTCAGCAGCCCTGCCTGGCTCATTTCCTCCCCAAATTGTGCAGGTCACTCAGGTGCCCGAGCCCTAATGCTCGGTGTGAGACATGGTGTGAGCATCTGTGGTGTGTGGCTGTTGCTCCTTTCCTGCCTGCAGCCCTGGGCAAAACTGGCATTTAAGCCTCACAAGGGAACTGCAGAGATGTGAAAATCCAAGGGCTGAGAGGAGATGTCTGTGGGAAGGGAAGCCTTTTCTCATCCTTATCTTGGAAATCCAGGATCTGCCCTCTTGTAAAAAGTACAGATACTACAATCACCATTATGTGGCACAGGAAAAACCATTCTGTTCCAGCAGCACCCGGCTTGGCACCGTAATTGGGACCCCAACTGAACCAATTGTGTAGTCAAAATGGAATCAGGCAGGGTGTGTGTCTGTTTATATCTTTTTTCTTCTCATTTGATATTTTTCTGATATATTTCTCCGTATCTTCTGACATTTTTTTCTCTCATATTTCACTAATCATTGTGGTCCTGTAAATCCAGGAGATAAATTAGCAACATGGAATATGTTTTATGGCATGTTGAAATGTGTTAATTACACAATTTTTTTTGGTAATGATCACAATTAACTAAATGGAGGGTGGGTCTTCCAAATTACCTCCCTTCCTCCCACAAACAGCGATAAGGTTTTCAGTAGGAGGAGTAAAGTAGCAGGGTAAAATATGTTTGGTTTGTAACCCTGATGGCCACACTCCTCTCACATGACCTTGGGCACCTCATTTAATCTCTTTGTTCATCCTTCTCCACACATTTTCTTTCTCTTCCTCTAACAGTAAAAGGCTTTGAATTATAGAATCACAAAGGTTTGGGCTGAAAGGGACCTTAAAGACCATCCAGTTCCAACTCCCTGCCATGGGCAGGAACAGCTTCCACTATCCCAGGTTGCTCCAAGCCCCATCCAACCTGGCCTTGCACAGTTCCAGGAATTGGGCATCCACAGCTTCCTTGGGCAACCTGTGCCAGTGTCCTGTCACACTCTGAGTAAAGAATTTCGTTCTATATACTAATCTAAATCTCTCCTTTTTTGGTTTCAAACTGTTCCCCCTTGTCTGTCACTGTCTGCCCTTGTAAAAAGTCCCTCTCCCTCCTTTTTTATAACAGGGGAAGGTTGCAGTGAGACCTCCCCCGAGGCTTTGGGTTGGAGGCTGTCCCCTCCTGGGTGTTGGGATGCCGAGCCTGGCAGGGTCCTGAGCTCAGCTGGGCTTTTCAGGTGTCCCAGTGCAATAACCCATCGTAGAAACAACAAACAGAGTCCTCAGTGAGTGTTTGCTCCCTGGGAATGCCTGCTCTGCTGAGCTCTGTCCCGTATAAAACCAAAGTCCTTTCCCAGGTAATACATATCTTGCTATATATAATATATCTTGCTAATATATCTTGCTCTAAAACAGATAAAGACATGAGTTGAGAAGAATGACTTTCAGAGCTCCCTTTCCTGTCCTCTGAGCCAGCAGTTTCCAAATTATGGGGTCTGAGAGCACCTACAGCAACAGTCCTGACCCAACCTAGTCCTTGGAAGTAAATGGGATGGGATCCTTGTGCTGTGGCTCCAGGGACCCTGATGCTTGCCTGGAGAAGCCCTGGTGGATCCATGGCTGTGGCAGTGGCATGAAGAGGGGGTGCAACTGTGACTATTTTATAAAAAAAGAGTGAGATCAAACCCTTTGAGCTGGGCTCTGGGCACAGGCTGGGGGTGTGTCAGCGTGGGTGTGGATTTACAGCACTCCAGATACGCTTTGGTAGCTGGGCACAGCCAGCATTGCCACACTGCTGGAGACAGGCAGTGCCACTGTGGGCAGGGGAGCCTGCTGTGCCCTGGGAGTGTCCTCGGGGACACGTGGGGATGGAGCAATGTTACTGATGGCTCACAGCACGTCCCTGCTCCGTGACACTCCGTGCAGGCACACCTTTCCCAGGGAAAGAGTCTTCTTTTTGTCACCAGGATAACAGCAGTGGAGACAAGTCAGTGGAGGCAGAGCTTGTCCTTGCAGCTCTGTGAAGGCAAGCCCTGGCCAGGCTCTGGCCAGACTGGCTTTGCACCCTGACACCTGTCTGGCTGTGGGAGCTGGACAGGCTGTGTCCCACATGCTCCCGGGAGGATGTGAGCCTGAGCCTGCATTGGTGGTGCCAAGCTCTTGGGAGGGCTGGAGGGACACCTTGGGGCTGCTCGAGATGCGCCTGAACCTGGAAGTCAGAGAGAGATGAGTACTGACTCCTGCCAAGTCCCAAGCCGTAACACCAAGGATGTCCATTTTCATAAAATCATAGAATGGTTTTGGTTGGAAGGGACTTGAACATTTCCAGGAATTTCCATTTCATTCCAGGGATGAGGCAGCCACGGCCTCTCTGTGCAACCTGTGCCAGGGCCTCACCACCCTCACTGTGAAGAATTACTGCCTTACAGCCAATCTAAACCTGTCCTCTTTCAGTGTGAAGCCATTCCCCTTTGTCTCATCCCTCCAGGCCCTTGTCAAAAGTCCCTCCCTAGATCTCTTGGAGCCCCTTGAGGCACTGGAAGGGGGCCTGAGGTCTCCCCGGGGCCTTCTCTTCTTTAAGTTGAGCGCTCTCTGTCCCAGCCTGTCCCCAGAGCAGAGGGGCTCCAGCGCTCTGAGCGTCTTTGTGGCTTCCTCTGGGCTCTCCAAGAGGTTCACATCCTTGGAGGCCCTGGAGCTGCAGTACTGCAAGTGTTGTATCCTGAGAGCAGAGGAGAAGGATAAAATCACTTCCTTCAACCTTCTGGTCATATCTCTCCTTGCTTTTCTCTTTTATTGATCCTCTGAGTCCTTCCATTCCCGAATTTTCAGAGTGATTGCTGTGTCTGAGTTTCATTCTGGAGCTTTCAACTTCACCAGGCTGCTTTGGGTCTAGGTAGAGCATGGATTACCCCTGGCTCCTGTTGTGGCCTCTGGCTCTATCACCCCAGCTGCCTTCTCATTTGGTCCAGTGTGAAGGCTGTCACATCAGAGGAAGAGTGCAGGGTCATGATTTGAGACCCAAAATCAGGGACTTGAGGGCGAGTCTCTCCAGAGGGACACCCTTCCTTGTTAACAGGCACTGACTTTGCTCTCCGGGACAAAGCCTTTCTAAAGCTGCAGATAAACTCCCTTTTCAGGGTGGAAAAAAGGATGAGCAGAATGGAAACTGGGAGCTTTAGCAGCAGGTCTAATCTTATCTGCAGCATTGCTGACAGCCCTGCATGCACCTCAGAGGAGCAAAGTCTGGGTACACTAGGGGTTATGTTTTTGTTTGGATAGCTTCTTGTTATTCCTGTTGGTGTTCTTATGGCCGTGTGGAAAAGCTATTTGTAAAGCATTGTGTGGTGGAGTCTGGCAGATAAAACTGGGGACTGCCAGGGTTAGACAGGAGAATCTCAGATGTTTGAAGTTCAGAAAGCCCCACATATCAGGGTTGTGACAGGAACAGATGTTGCCTGGATCAGATACACGGGGTACAACCAGTACCTTCCTCTGTTGTCTTTAAACAACTGGGAATTTAAATTAGATGCTATCCTCATAGCTGCATTACCCAAACAGGGCTTTGGGGATAAGCTGTTCTTCTAAATTGGTCTCTGAGCAGGTAGAATAATTCATTTTTTCCTTATTGACAATAATTCCTTATTTTTAAGTATGTTCCATTTAGGCCCCAGGGCACCTTTTTTTTTTTTTTTTCCCCCAAAAGCCCTTGAAGCATCTTAAATCTGTTTTCCAACAAGCATGTTCTGCCCTGTGTGTACTTTCTGGCTGCCTCCTGCAGAAACACAAGGGTGCTGGGCACCCTGAAACACAAGGGCTGCTCAAAAGCACCTTTAAAAATCCGTTTTTCACCGCAGCCTGCTCCATCCTGTGTCTGAGCTACAACCAGGCCCATGAACACACTGCTGCTCTCATTATCTTTACTGATGTGTAAGGCCATGGGAGGGTGGATCCTTCTTTGGCCCATGAGGTTTTTCCACAGCTTTCTCCCTGAGCTCCAAAAACAGAGTTAAAGTGGCAGGATTAACAGTTTTGGGGCAAAGAAAAGCTTTGTGTGAGGGAGCTGGAAAACAGCTCATTCTGAGGCAGTTCACTCCTGAGCATCACTGTGGTGTGAGGGAGGAGAGCCAAAGGGGGCAGAGGGACTCAGTTGCAGGAGCCAGGAGCCTGTCAGTAGCACTGTCTCATTTATCTGTGGTCAAATATCAGATCTCGTCTAGGTGAGAAAAAAAAGGACAAAAAGGCATTTGCTGCTTTCAGTGAAATTGATTTTTGAAAGTATTTTCTTAAACCAGCTGTAATCCCTAGTGTGAGCTCATTTAAGCCAGACTCAATCCCTTTTAAAACTCTCTCAACTCAGGGATTTGTGGGAATGGTTGAAAACTTTCCAGTGAATCATCCTTTTGAGCAGTTGGTGGAGAAACGGGGTATTCAGAGGCAGAAGGAAAAGGCTGAAGAAGTCAGTTAGGTTTAGGGGTGCTAGAGTGGGGCCCCAGGGATGGTGCTTTGGTACCTTCTGCACTGTGTGTCTCCTGGAGGCTCAGGGAGGTGATGTGTTCCATGACAGCCGTGAAGGAGCTTCACACTGAACCAAGGGATGACTCACTGGGGCTGCGTTGTTGAGTCACAAGCAGTGAAGTCAAGAGAGAACGTCAGGAGTTGTAGCTGAAATATTTCCATTTCTGGCCAACAGCTTTACGTAAAAACTACTATTGTTGGATTTTTTTTCCTGTATTTTGATTAAAATAATCCGTTTTGGGAGGCGAGCTAAATTCAGTTGCGCTACTGAGTGTTGCAAGGGATGATTGTATTATACTTAAAGTCATGAAATTGATGTTTTGATCTGATGATTAGTTATTCTCACTATTAAAATTGCACAGAATTTGTTCCTGTTCCTCCGACTTCTGGCACAGTTATAGGATATTTTTGCTTGGTTTAATCATAGAACAAAAAAGGTTTATGTTTATAGCCTAAGACCAGTGTTCAGCAGAAAACTTTTTCCTTTGCTTTTGGCTTGCTGTGAAATTTATGAACGTCCTTTAAATGCCATGCAGTGAACATACCATACCACTTTTGTGGAAGAATAAATTATTGTCTCCATTGAATTAATGTCCTGAACTTGCTTGCAGAGGAACAGGAAGGATGTAATATCACTCTGTGTTTGCTCGAGTCAAGAAGCGAAAGCTTGAAATTGTTCCTGATGAGTGTCTAAAGTCAACAGAAACTCTCAGCAACCTGTGTGCACACAGCAGGTAGCTGGCTGCGCCGACAGCTTCCTTCTGCAGTTCCTTGAGGAATCATTGCTTTCGTGGTCAGACATGTATTTATCCCTGGAAAAAATATTTGCTGATGCGAACGCGTTATGCAAGGCGGCCGTCAGCTGCGAAAACAAAACCGTCTGTCTGTGGGTCTCATTAGTTTTTATCAAAATCGCTCAAGCCATAAAACACGTCATTTCAGATGCAGAGCTGCCTGTTTCTTCGATTGAGCTTTGAATCAGGCCACCGCGGGCGTCGCTGGGACAGCTTTCATCACAGGCAGCGCGCTGACAAATATTGACCTTATTCTCCATAGCATATGTTAAATGCAAAGAAGTGTCAAGAGCCTCAGATCCAAATTTAGTGGTGCTGTGATGGCAGGGGAAGGAACTGGTCGCCAAAATAGTTTGCAGGGCCCTGGTTGTGTGGAAGGAATGTAAATAGAGATCACTCTATTTGCATCAGTGCCCCAAGACGTGATGGATAGACTGAAAGATTGGGTAAAGACCTTACATTAAAAGGTATTTCCAAACAACCTGTAAAATTGCGTGTGCGTTGTATCACTGGTTGTCAGCTGGTGAACACAGCAACGAGGGCAGACTGCTGTGCAGCACATCTCGAGTTAGAACAACCTGCTGAGCATGTCGGTGGAGGGGGAGTGGAGAAGAGAATGGATGAGGAATCAGCAGCTGGGACCGGCCATAATTCACACCCAGGGAGATGAAAGAGCAGTGCTGGCAGGGCTGGGAAGGCACGGCACAGCGGGGCTCACACTGAACCCACCCGTGAGTCATTATGTTAAAGTATCCCTCAGGGATCAGGGTGATGGATCGCCTTTGGTATTCCCAGCCCGGGGGGCTGACAGTGCTCCAGCTCCTGCTGATTACAAAGGTCCTGATCCCAACTGCGTTTGGCCATTAGCATCAGCCACCCCTGGCGAAACCAAAATCAGCTGAACGGCTCTTCCTGGGGTGAGACCAAAGTGAGAAGCAGCACACGGGGCACACTCAGCGAGTTGTGAAATCCATGTAGTGTCTCTGCAGGATGGTCCTGGGGTCAGGTAGCAGCTTTCATCTGTTCCTGACAAGATGCTGAGCTGAGGTGCAGCTGGTGAGGGTCTGGCCTCTCTGCAGACATGCGGGATGGTGTGCAGGCTCTGTACAGCTGAGCACACTTCTCATCTGCATTTCTTGACAGTAAACAGAAATGACTTACTGAGCCAATTAGAGTGGGATGGAGTAATTCAATGTGACTGAATGCCACATTGCACAGATTGCCTGTTACTGACAGGGGGTAGGATAAGCAAAGGATCTGAGGAGTTCTTCCCCCCAGAGTGAAAAGCTGCCCCCCTTCCCTAAGGAGTAACTCGAGGAAGGCTGTTTTGGCAGTGCCCATACAGTGACCCTCCTCTCCCACTTCATCAGCAAAGGCACAAGAAAAGAGAAACACCTGTCAGTCCTTGTCCTTCACATGCTTGGCAGTTTGCAGGAGATGTGGGTTCAGTTTATTATTTTCTCTCTTGACAGATACTCTTGACAAAATGTCTCATCTCAAAGGGCTGCCTGTCAAACAGGAGGAAAACAAAGGGGTTGTTCTCTGTCTCTGTTCCTCCTTTCCCTCTATTCCTTAGGATTACCAAAGAGTTTACTGTTCATGCTCCCAGCACAGTCCGAACATTTCAATTGTGGAGCAGTGCTGAGAGAAGAGATAGAGAGGCCAGGACTCGTCTCTCAGGCAAGTGCTCTCATCATTAGGAATGTTGTCAGGCTCATCCTTCTGGCTCTTCTACACCAAAATCATAGAGTGGCTTGGGTTGGAAGGGACCTTAAAGATCATCCAGATGATTTACTTTAAGAGGTGTTCCTTCTGTATGAGGAGATGAGCTTGCAAGTGTAACACAAAGCTTCTTGAAAGCCTTGAAGAGAAAAATCCAAATCAAGAGAGAGACCCAAAAGATACATGTTGCTTGCTTGAAAATACCATGGCTGTCAAAGGAATCTGAGGGCCTGAGTCATCCCTGCCTGCTGATGCCAGGGGTGAAAGAGGAAAAGGGTGCTGAGCTGAAAATCAGCAAGGGAGAAGCACAAGAGTAGGATCCAGTGATGAAAACTGAAAGGAGGGCTAGGAAGAAAGTTCTCAACATCTCCGTGAGAGCAGCTCGGACAGGAGGAATTTCACTGGCTCCAGGGAACGCTGCCGTGTGTCCGTGCCAGTGGGGAGCCTCTGGCTGTCCGAGCAGCATCCACTGCAGCCAGGAAGGCTGACCAGGATGTAACCTGTGTGAGTCGGTGTCGGGAGGCCGGGAAGAACACAGCCTTCCTTGTGTTGTGCGTCATATTTTGGGCCCTCTACAAACCACCTCTTCAGCAGACGCAAACACTCAGAAGTAGATGTAAACTTTCCAGATTCTCTCCTGCTTGTGGTTATCTCCCCGCTGTGGCGTGATGGGGAAGGAGCAGGGAGGCTGCAGGGAGACGTGATTGATGGCTGTTTGCTGTGAGTGTTCCTCTGCTGTGAAACGGCTCTGTCCCCTGGTTATTTTTGATTTCTCCTAGCAGATAGCTCAGCTGAACACACAGTTGGTTTGGGACTGCTAATAGAGCACACTGGCTGTCTGGGAGCAGCTGATAAAATACTCATGCTGGGTTAAGATTTTCCAGAAAAGAGATAACTTTAGCAGATGGCTTGGGCTGAGTCCTTTGGCTTCAGCTTTTTTATTGATAGATGAAAACAGAACACACGACCAAGCTATGGAAAGCTATAAAAACTGTCCTTCCTTACCCTGCTTTTTTAACAGTTCCTGTGGTGATAGTTTCTCTCCTTGTCTCTTGTGTGACTACAATAGACACCAGTCCTGCTCTTCAGCCCTCCTTGTACCTTTTCTGTATTGAGGAGCTCTTTTATCTCCATCGTCCTCTTCTCAGCACACCCTGAAGAGATCAAGGCAGCCCTTCCAGACACAGGTTTTCAATCTTTTTTTCCTCCCACACAGCTTTCTTTTCCAGTGGATTCATGCAGCCACGTAATGGTTTCCAAAGAATCCATTCTAAATTTCCAATATTTAACATCAGATTTTCTGGTCTTGGAAACACGAGGCCATTGCCAACCCAAAGTTTAGGGGTTGATTGCACAAGCAGACTAACGAGCCATTCTGCAGGACAATAACTCTTGTGAGCCAAGCAGTGGTGAGCAGCTGGCAGGTGAAGAGGAATAACAGGATGATCCTTCCACTTCATTGCCATAAACAGAAGAGACCCAGAGAGGAGGAGAATCCCCTACTTATGGACAGTCTGAAATGCCCAGCCTGCACTTCCTTTCTGGTCAAGGGTCCACTGTAGCCGTGGGTTCAGGGTATGACTTACCTCACCCTGAAGTTTTTGTTTGAATAGGACAGAACAGTTGTGTTCCAAAAGCTGCTTTATTTCCCACTGGCTATAAAAGAAGCCTGACCAAACTTTAGACTTTCTGATTGAACTGAATCTGGCCAAACACGATAGCATGCTTTACATTCAAGGTGAAGTTCCACCTGAGGCACAACCACTATAATTTGATTAATGTCCTGGTTAAAGGGCAAGGTCACCAGCAAGGCCTGGCTGTGGGGGAATTTTGCAGCCCTTTTCTTTCTAAGCTGGTTTTAGTACTCAAACGCATGAACTTTCACTCGAAGGTAAATTGGCCAGATAACATAATTCCACAGCAGCCCATCCCAACCCAACCTTTTCCTCCCCTCCCCTCAGCTGATCAAGTGTTGGCCTTTACGAAGTGATAATCAAAGACCACACAAGGATAACGGCTCAAAATTGTCAGGGAGGAGCTTTGCCAGCTCCAGGGAGCTCCTCATGGTGTGTTCTTGTACAGGAACCAAAGCAGCAAAGTGCTGTGGAAGGTGTTTGACCACCCCAGCATCTGGTGAGAACTTGAAGCCAATGTTAAGTGTTGGTTTTTGAAAGTCACTGATTTTTGAAGACTGAAATTTTGGGTGGTTTTTTAAAATTTTCCCTCCAGCAGATGAGCATTATCATGGCTGCCCTGGGAAAAAAGGAAAGTTTTCAAACCTCTAATGAGCATCTGATGAACTTTGGATGATCCCAAGGCAGCCACGCCAAAAATGTGCAGGTGGATACTGAGATGGGTTTTTCTACAGTGTTGACTTTGAGTGGACTGGGCACTTTAATGGTGAAATGGATGTTTAAAGGCAAGTTTCTCCTGTTCAGCTGAACTTTTAACTGCTTTTTAACAAAGCTCCAGACCAGGTTGCTCCAAGCCCTGTCCAACCTGGCCTTGAACACTTCCAGGGATGAGGCATTCACAGCTGCTCAGGGCAACCTGTGCCAGTGTTTTGTAGATGTATGAAGTGACCCTTGAAAGACAAAAAGAGGCTGTGAGTGCTGCTTGCCTGATTTCAGCCCAGTTTGAGGGCACCGGTTGCTCTCAAGGGCATTTTTGGTTGTCTCTGTTACTTATATTTGTTTAATAAAAGTCTCTTAATACACTGCTCTTTCTGGATTGCCTTGTGTATGCATTTTGCAAACTTGGAGCAACTTCAGGGTTCATTTCCACCAGCCAAAGAGCGGAGATGGAAATGGGGAAGGATGATCTTGAAAACAGTGTTTTGCTTTCTTTCAGCAACAAGGGTAAAGTCTACCCTTGACAGGGGTTCGGATGGAATGTGGGTGACACCAGACTGCTCTGAAGCTTTGGTCTTTGCCTCCTTAATTTGCATAACTTTGAGAGGAACAGATGAGTTCTTAAATCTTGCCTTCTCACTCTTTTTGCAATCTAAAGAAGGACAGTTTTGTTCCCTACCCTCCTCTTACTGAAGTCACCTCTCATTTTGCCCAGAGAGACTGTGGACTTCTCATCCCTGGAATTGTTCAAGGCCAGCTGGATGGGGCTTGGAGCAGCCTGATCTAGTGCAAGGTGTCCCTGCCCATGGCAGGGGGTTGGAACTGGATGATCTTTAAGGTTCCTTCCAACCCAAACTATTCTGTGGTTTTAGGATTTTCCTGTGGGATGATGTTCACAGGGAGGCACAGCTTCACCCTCCCCATTCTCAGGGGGGATGAGCTGAGGGATGCTCAAGTCAGGGGTGCTCCAAGGACTTGGAACCAAACTCTTGGCAGTGATTTGTGTCTCACAAACAGGACATCACAGTATGGCACCTACAGCATATTCTGCTTCTTTGTTAAATAAAGAACACGAGGAAAGAGGTTTTCTTTTTAAAATTTCTTGCTCTTTCTGGTCCTTTTGAGTTGAGTTTTCTTTAGTACCAAAGCTTGGGGAAGGGGCGAAAGGGAAGGGAACCCTCCAGAGGTTTCAGGAAAAGGAGAAAGAGTAATTTTTTAATATCCCTCACCAAGTAGAGATAAGGCTGACTGAACCCCTGCTGACAGCAGGCTCTGCTTTCTTTCCACAGTCTCCATTGAAGATATTCGGGATGTGAGGTCAGGCCATAAAACAGAAGGTATGGAAAAATACGCCAAGGATGTCCCAGAGTATCGCTGCTTTTCCATCATCTTCAAAGACCAGCGGAAAAACCTGGACCTCATTGCGAGTTCAGAGGATGATGCCAACCACTGGATCGCTGGCCTTGGGAAAATCATAGCCCACAGCAACTCCATGAACCAGAAACAGAAACTCCAACAGTATCCTTTGCCTTATAAAGTGATTAATCACGGACAAAGATGCACTTGTCTTTCCCTGTGGGTGGGGATAGTAGGCTAACCTCCTTTTTTTCCCTGTTGGCCCTGGGCACTGGATTTTCACTCTGCACCCAGGCAAGCTCCCTGGTTTCCAATGCTTTTTCCCCCTGTTTTACAATGATACCAGCAAGAGTGGAGTCAGGCTTAATGTAGCTCCTTAAGCAAAGAATTCCCTCTTTCATGGAGCTCCAGATGAAACAATCATTATTTTTTTGTGTTCTTCAGGGGTCTGTTTCACTTGCATTGCAGTAAACTCCAGGACAGGCACTTCTTGGCAAGGCATGAAAAGCCCATACTGTTTACCGTGTTTCTCGGTAATACAAGGAGAGGGAATTGATTCTCCTCTTCTTACTGCCAAATTTACTCCAGGGTAGCTCCACTGACTTGAGTGAAATTACTCGTTATTTGCCTCAGCATGGGAGGAAGTTTTGCCCTGAAAAAATCTGCAGTTGCTCTAGTGACAATGCAGAGATCAGAAAGGAAAAGGCGCAGAGCAGGAAAGGAGAGGGAATTTGTTATGAAATGGAGAGGGGTTGGTTATTGGGTGAAATCCTGGCTCTGCTGAATTCACAGGGAATTTCCGCTGGGGCTGCATTTCACTCAATAAGTTGCTTTGCAAACAGAGATTTCATGTATAAAAAGAGGGAATATCTGTGGGTGCAGTTTTGGATGGATTTTCTTCAGTCCCTGTGTGTCTGAGACTCTGACCATGACCTGAACCTGTTGGCTGATTTCACCCTGATTTGACAAAGCCACAGCAGTTGTAAAATATTAAGTTCCTTTAAGCTTCCCAAAGGTAGATATTCAGCTATCAGAGAGGAAAACAGATATCACTCTTGGGGAGAGAAGGCTGGGTGGGCTTCATGGCTTGTTTGACACCAAACATCAGAGAGGAGGGGGGATGCAAAATCCTCAGCTGGGCAGAATCACAAAGCTGGAGCTCAAGTCTGAGCAGGCACCAGGAAGTCTTGCCCTCAGTTAAGTCTTCACTCCACATGGGTTCTCTGCTGGGTAATAATGTACTGATGGAGAAGGAGATGGTGCATAAATGCTGAGCTTTCATCAGGCTTCACTCTTCTGTGGATTCTCTGAAGCCTGAGAAGCACTTTCACAGCCACAGTGCAGTTCACTTAAAGGAATCAGACTCCATTAGTTCTGAAGTGCCTGGGATGTCCTGTTTATCTCCTGCACTCTGAGTGTCTTTTTTGGGTGGTTTTTCAAGCTCTGGGCTGTAAGGTCACTCCCCAGCCACCCCACAGTGTGTAGGGGAAAATGTGGGCTTACAGAAAGTTGTCCCTGGAGCATATCAAGTTAAATATATTGCTGAAAAACTTGCCTGTAAGAAGAGACAAGATTGTTAAGGGGGGAAAAATAACAATGACATTTGCAAAGGAAGAAGGCTGTAAATTTCCAGCATGGAAAAGTGTCTTTCTGTCTTTGGAAAGCAGAATCGAAGCTAAATAGGGTGGGTAGGCAAACCATATTTCTGGAAGAGTAATTACTGTGCAGTGCTGGCTTCCAATCTGGGCTTGTCTCAGGCCATTTAACGTAACCTGGAATTACAGAACAGCATGATTTCTCATTTGAAATTTGATGATGTTTAATTAAAGCCTGGGATTTTAAATTTAGTCTGCCTTCACTGGGTTTGCTTGGCAGCGTGGGCTTGCTCAGATCTTCCTTAAACCTCAGGAGTGTTCTCCGCATCTGTGAGCACAGGAGGGGAAGAGTCAGGAGATGAGAAGTGTTGTGTCCCCTGCCTGTCCCCCATGACTGGAGAATTGCCTTGCAGGGTATCTTTTTCAGCCTCCCAAAGAACAAGTAAGGAACGTGCAAGTGTTTGAAAACAAGGATTGAAAGCAAAAACTCTGCTAGTTTCAGATGGGGCTCGTTCAGTTTGGAATGCAATGGAGCTGCCTGTGGTAGAAAGGGACTGGATTCAGTGTCTTATGTATTTTTCCAGTCCTATATTCCTACACAGATAAAACTCCCACATGCTCGATGAGCGTTTCTGATGTTCTTATCCACAGAGTTCTGTTTTAATAAGCCTCAGATTCAACCTTGCAGCAAGCTGGCATAGGTTGTTTAGCAAATACTGCAGATATGTGTGCAGGGAAGACTTTAGACCAGAAAATACAGAGGACTTTTCATTTGAGCAGGGTGGCACCATCTGCTTCGGTCCTGGGTTTTATGTGTGAGCTTTTCTTCTGGTCTGAAAGCACTTACCAGGAGTTCTGCAGCATTTCTGTTCTGACACATTTGTGGGATATCTGCCAGACAGAAACCAAAGAGGAATGACTGAAACTAATAGAAAACTGGTAGCCCTGGAGCTGGCATATCCTTTAGAAACAAGAGGCAGGAGGCAGGCTGTCCCTGGATGTGTACAGAAATGGGAGCAGCTTCTTCCTTGTCCACCCAGGCCCACAAGGTGAAAGGAAGACCCACAGCCAGGAGTGGAAAATGGTGTTTGTACCAGAGGACAGGACTTCCAGTTGAAGTGCTTAGTTCATCCAGCTCCTCTAAGCTCTCCCAAAGCTGAGGGGATCCAGATGGATGGGGGAGTTTGGGTGCTTTGGGGCCAGAATGCTGCTATTTACTGAAACAACAGGCTGAGACCTCAGTTCTTTGTGCTCCCCTTTTGCTCTCTTTGCTGCTTGCCCTTGCAGCAAGAGAACCCACTGTGTGTGCCTGGGCTCTTCCTGGGCTCTCTGATCTCCTCCTGCATTGCTCAGCCTCCCAGGAAGGGATCTAAGAGAAAAGCATCCTCCACTCAGAGGTAGGACCAGGGCATACTCTTTTGCAGATGCATTTTCTGCCCACATTTTGCCTTCCAGAGAGGACTTTGGCTACGTGCATGACCTCTGGATGCTCATTATCAGAGGAAATTATGCAGACTCATAAAAAAATGTGGGTTTTTTGCAGTGGTTAGCACAAAACCAGGAGTTTTGATGCACAAAAGAGTAGTTTTGTCCACCCCTGCTGCTCGCCTCTGGCTGTGGCAGACTGGATTTCCTCTTGGCTCACCAGACTTGGGCGTTCCTCCTGCCTGTTGTTTTTAGGGAAGGCTGGGAAGGGGACCCGAGGTGCAGGGTCAGGTGAGTGGGTGGCACCAGGGTGAGAGTCTGAGCAGACCCTCTCTGGAGCAGAGCTGGTGGAGGGGGTGTTCTGCACCCTGGGGTGGGTGTGGTGTGCTCCCAGCACAACATCCTCTGCTCATGGGAGCTTCATGACTCAAACTTGATTTTCTGGGTCCAATCAGTCCAAGCCAGACCCTGGTTCAGGGCTCTGGAGCGTCCTTGGGAAATGCAGCCTCTCTTTATTTTGGTTTCCATGTCTAAAGAAGGGGAATATTAATATTACCAGGCTGAGACGGATGCGGGGTGAGGTCATTGCTTAGCACCTGCCAAGATTTTTAAAGTCAGAAAGTTCAACTTTCCATGAGACAAACAATACTCACTAACAGTTTACACATATCTCCATCACTAGGAAATATTTCAGTGCAGGGGTAGCTCTGGTGAACAGTTTGAGGGTTATGTCTACAGCCCCTAAGGCTGTTAATGCCCTTTTTTGGGGTCATTTTGAAAGGCCCGGTTTAAGTGTTACAGCACTATATGCCTCAGCTGGTATTTGCTGATCCTGAGCTTTACTCTGATTAACATTCAGATTGGGCATTTTTTTTTTTTAATTTTTCTGGAATGAGTTTGAAGCATTGTTTCCTCTGTGAGACATGGAAGGTTATTATTGGAGATCAAATTCTTACTTTGATCATATTTTTTTTCCTATTGAAAAGTAGATGTTTTTCTGGATGACCTTTCTTATTTGACAGTATGGCAAATTGGACAGTCAATTCCATGATGCAAAAAGCATGGGGTTTTTTGTTGTTTAAAACCCCAGTGTGTCTCAGCTGTTTAACATGATTTTCCCAAGAGACTGAAAGAAATTGGGAGATCCAGCTCAAATTATCTGGCATCACAGTGAAAAGATCATTCTTACAGCAATTCTTCCAGATCCATAGATACACTAAAGTGGTTAAAAACCAAGCTCTTGTGAAATATAATCACAGTACAACACAGTAACAGACCCCATGCATTTCATCAGGGGAAGAAGCCAAAACCCACAAAGTTTGGTTTGACTCTGCTCACAACAAAGTTCTTAGGACATATAGGTAGGAATCCCTAAAAATGTGCTGAAGGTGAGTTCAAAAATTATTATTGATGCTTCTTTTGGAGCTCAGTGTTCACCGTGATAAACTGCATTTTGAACAAATCCATGACAATGAGTTTACCAAGCTCCTCTTGGGAGCTCTTTTCATTCTTTCCTTTATCCCCTTTTCACCGTCTGGAGCAGAATGTACTTTCTGCCATAAAAAAGAAATCAAACTGTTTCTGGCTGCGGCCAGAAACTCCTACAGGGTAAAGAGAGCTGCTCCAGCCTTGGCCAGATGGTGAAAAGCTTCTCCCGGGTCACGATCAGTTGTTTCACAGCGCATTTTCCTTCTGCCAAGGCACCATTGTGCTCTGTGGGAGCAGAAGGTGAGGTGGTGTCAGCTGCTCAGGGGGCCCACGCTGATTTACAGCAGCTGGAGAGGTGGCTCAGAGCCTTTAGAGGAGGATTTCCCTCCCTCCACGTGCAGCAGAAGGTATTTAGGTGTTTAGGCTAGGCACTGACCTGGAAAGATTCCCTTACATCGCCCTGCAGCTGGATTCACACCTGCCTGCGGAAAGCTGACAAAAACAAAGACAACAAGATGAGCCTGAAAGAGCTCAAAGACTTCCTGAAAGAAGTGAACATTGAAGTCGATGACTACCATGCCAAGAAGATTTTCCAGGTAATGGGAGCAAGCAGAAAAAGGGTTTGCTGTTGGCTGAGGTCAAGGTCTCCCACAGCTTTCAGCTTGGCTTGGAGACCTCACCTAAAGAGAACTCCTGGCTTCTTTCCTGGTACCAAGGAAGGGCTCTCAGGTTTTGGTGGCTGGTAATTTATTGCTCAGAATAACTGATTCCCACTAAGTTTGGCCAGCACAATGCTTTGGATGAGAGTGTGTAAAGATCTTTCTTCATAACCGATGCCTAATTTTGCCACAATGAAGAAAATGAGATGCAAACATGGATAATACAAGAAAAAGGGAAGCAAAGTTCAAGTCCCAGGGGTTTCAGGAGTTTTGTGTGCCACAACTGCATGGCAATGCCCAAGTCTGGCTGAAATTTGTTTGGTTACGACTGTGATACCAGATCCTCACCTTCCCAGAGGAGGTGGGTGCCAAGTGACAGGTATAAACAAAAAAAAAATGAAGTGCAAAATAAGAGAAAAACCTTTCCAGATTCATGATAGATACATAACATTGCACCCAAGCCTGGACTAGTCTGATTGATTTAGTACTCCCAAGGCATATTTAATCTGCTCAGGGATGTACACTTCCAAATTCTCAAAATTCAGCTTGCTGGCTGAGCCTATCAGAAGATAAGAAAGGGATGAAAATTTCTCAGTTGTTAAGCTTTTGGTTCCTCTCTAGAGAATCCATCCTGCTGAGGTGAGATAAAACATCTGGATAATTTCCAAACTTCCATCCTGTCTGAAGCAGGATTTGAATTAATGGGTGTGCAGTTTCAGAAATGTGTTTTCTGATCAGTGGTAAACACGTGGGTGGTTTTGGGCACCGGGCAGGGCTTCTCCTGCTCCTCCCTGTGAGCAGGCAGCTTTCCCCCAAAGGAGGTCCAAGTTTCCTAATCCTTGCTTTATATACATCTCTCTGGTAACTCTGCAAGAACTGGAGGGAAGGTCATCAGCAGATCTTAAAGAATTTCAGCATGCAAAATATTCCAGTTGTACTGCCCGCTGTGGCTGGTGTATCCCATCCTTTATTCCCTGCCCAGGAAGATCCTGGAGGAATGGAAATAAGGCCGGGAATCCACTGATTGAGTTGTATGTTTCCATTGGAAGTGGTTGCCAACACTTCCTTTGCAGTCTGGGCAGGTGAAGCCAGCAGGGACCAGGGTGTGAATCTCCTCATCCTAAAGGATATGTCTCACATACACGAGAGGAATCACTCCTACATCTTCACACATCAACAGCCTGAAAAAATCACCCTTGGTTTGCTTTTTTTTAAAATTTTTTTTAGTAATTTTAATATTTTTTATTTTAGAGGCACAGTCTCCTCTCATTTAATAGGCCTCTTTTGCTGTTGCAATAGTTACAAGGGATCTCTAGGGGAGGAAACTTGATTAAATGAATCCTTTTTGCTTAAAGACTCCGAGTAATTGCTAAACCTTGATTCAACCCATGGAAATGCAGAGTTAGTTGAAGTACCATCATTAGGCAAGTAATTGTTAAGTTTCCTGTATAGCCACTGGAAAGAGAGGCTCTTTGGAGGTTAATTCAGATCTCCTGAGGGCTGATTTGCCTCCAGGAAGGGTCTGTCTTGCTCTTAAAGCAATTACATTTTCAGTTTGCATCCTGCCTCAGCTTCGATGGACTGGGGAATTACAGCCTATTAAGGGTGATCTTCTAGTCTCAGTGAGTTTTTCTTCATTTAGTCACAGGAAGGAAGGGTGGTCAGGGGCTCAAGAGGGGGCTGCAGGGCAGCTTCCCACATTATTCTTGCCTTTCATCACATGGCTCCGTGTCCACATCTAGGTTTGAGACACCTGAGTAAAATGTATGCAATGCAACCAGAAATTATGCAAAGCTCCTCTCATTGCTCACTTCATTTCAACCTGAATATTCATTCTGATGCAGCTGAAAGGTGTTTTTGCTGACAGGCCAAGGGTCATTCAGGACTTATGGCTTGTGAGACATACATGGGAGGTAAAACATAGTATTCTGGGTTGAGATTCCCTTTCTAATTTGGACCTCTTGTAGCCAAAGCAGAAGAAACCCACTTTTATACCGTGCATCTGCTCTGTCCTGGAGTTTGGTGCCAGTGCTATTGTCCTGTTTTCATCACAGCCTTTTATGGCAACTAATGAATAAATTTCCCGAGGCACACCACTTAAAATGCCAGTTTTCTAGAAGAAATATCTTGTCATTTTCCCTGCCATGTCTTAAAGAAAAGAACATTTGTAATTCAGAACATCCCTGCCGTCTCCACCAGCTGCTTTCCCTCTTTATATTCCTTTAGCACTTGCTAAGCATCACGCCAGGCTTAGCTTGAGGGATCTGCCAGAGCCACAGCACAGGATCACAGACATGGAAGGCAGCAAGGAAAAGGCAGTTCCTGGACTCTCAAACCTGGTTTGGAGGTGATTGTGGTACTGAGCATGTATTGTCCCATCCCTGAGATGAGCCCATAGCTTCCACCCAGCAGATTCTGAAGTCAGAA
Source organism: Pachycephala philippinensis (assembly GCA_013397055.1). Taxonomy (NCBI): domain Eukaryota; kingdom Metazoa; phylum Chordata; class Aves; order Passeriformes; genus Pachycephala; species Pachycephala philippinensis. Next base: position 157,527 of record VWZT01005961.1, on the reverse strand, counting down.
CAAGTTGAACTCTTTTTTTCTGTCACTTCAGTTTGTGAAATGCTGGGCATCGTGATAATGTTCTTTGGTTTTATATGTGCTCCATAAACAGATAGTGAAGGATTTGCAGGGGATGAAAGTCCCTCATTATCATCTTGGGACAACTGCCAAAGCCACCAAGGCCATCACTGAGATCATTGGCAGAGCTAGGGTGAGATTAGTGTGGTGACTGGTTAAACTAAGACATGCATTTTCATCATAAAAGCCAGGAAAACAGCTCTACCTGTCACAGGGGATCAAAGATGGAAAGCAATTTAATTCCTCTGGTTTGACAAGTTGAAGAATTCTGCTAGGAACAAACAACAAAATTAATATTAGGACTCGCTGCAGGAAAGAAAAATGTTTCTGATGAAAAATTGAACCTGGGAGTACTTTAAATAAACTGGAAATACTAGTTACTGGAAAAGCTGTTGTCCTTCATGGAGACATTAACATGCATATCTCAAGCTCCTAATCTTTCATGGTCAATCAAGTCCTTGGCTGTGGTGCTCTGTCAGAGATGGTATCTACTGGAAAAGTTCAAACCCCAGAGGAAGTTGGAGAATCTGAATTACAGTTCCTTGAGAAGATTATATCTGATTTGAAATCTGTGGGGATTTTGTTACTTGGCGGGTTTTGGATTGGAATGGAAAATTTCCGTGGGGAGGTGGATTTTTTCATACCTAAACATGCACATATTTAGCAGTTGTGGGGTTTTTAAGTTGGTTTTGATGCCGTCTTTGCAAATAGCCCTACTGTGAGTCTTGACAGCCTCTTGAGGTCTGAGCCACTAAGGTCAAGGGGAGGGTTCTTTTCACTTTACTCACTGGATTTTTGGCTATACTCTCTATAATTATTTAGGAGAGTTAATTGTTTCCCTTTATTCCTCCTGAGATCAAGAATTACATTTCTTTTGACCCCTTGGTTTGTGCTTGGATTATTTTGAGCTGTCCTGACTTGAAGCACATCAAGTGACAGAACTCAAGGCTGGTGCTTTTGAGCACACTGATAATCTATAAATACAAATAACTGTTTTATGGTTAATGGCCTTGTCAATGAGAACCTTTGTCATTGACCAAGTGCTCCTCACTCGCTGGCCAGTAACTCTTTGCAATTATTTTGTGTTCTGCGTTGTGTAGCCCTGGTGCAGATTACGGCTGGCCTATGCCAGAAGGAAAGAAGGTTTTCACTCCTTCTCCTCTCTACGTTTACAGCACTGTGACAAGTCCAAAACAGAGGCTCTGGAGGATGATGAGATAGAGGAATTTTACAAGATACTGACAGAGAGGAAAGAAATAGACACCATCTTCCAAACGTACTCAGACCCAGAAGGGTTCATGTCCTGCCAGAACCTGGTGAGGTTTCTCTATGAGGTGCAGCAGGAAGAAGATGCTGTTGTTGCTGCCCCTGCCTTAATTCAGAAATATGAGCCCAACGAAAGAGGTAGGTTGAAAACCCTGGCTGGTTTGCTTCAAAATCTTGCTTTTTTGATGAACTATGAATTGCGTTGCTGCTGCTTTTTTCTGCAGTCCTGTGTATTATTTTCTCCCCACAGCTGCTTTTACAACACCACTCTCCTAGGGGAACATTAGCAGCTCAAGGAGAGGCTGGGAAATCTCTCTCTTCAGTTTTATTTTGGGTGCACTGAACAGCAGGAGAGGGGTTGATACAGGTTTGACTAGGGGATGATGGAAATCCTGAGGGAAAGACTCAGATGGGTTATTCAAATGCCAAGACCTCATGTGGTTGAGAATGTAGCAATATTTGTGTTCTCCAGAAGCTGGAGTGGAGGCAGATGTTCTTGATGGAGGGCACCTGTAAAGCCATCTGGTGATGAGATCTCTGAGTAGAGGCCAAGGAGGTGACAGCTGTTTGGGAGGGCAGTCACAGAACTGTCTGTCTGCTCAGAATGTGGGTGAATCATCAGTCTGGAGCACCTTGGAGGATGTGTTCCAGGAACCAGCTCAGGATGATGGGCTGATTTTCCATTATCCTGGTATTCCTTCTGGAGAGGGACAAGGTTTTGCAACTGCCAGGCTTTAGGATTAGACTGAGATCTAGCTCAGTCCCTCAAAATGGGGAGTGATTTTGTATTTCCTCTTTGCAAATCATGTATTTCATTGGATCATCTAGACAGGATTTATCTGGCTGTGTTTAGACATCTGACAGCTTCTCTGAGTTGGCATAAAGAAACATTGAAATGCTCAAATGGAGGTTTTTATGCTGTAAATCTCTAGAGAGAGATGAGGTAAGGTCTGTCTTTGACACTTTTAAGATGTTATCAAGGACAGTAAGTGTCATAAAAAGCCACGCTTGCGAAGAGGCTTTAAAAGCATTTTCAGGCAGCTGAAGGTGTCATCCTTGTCTGGAGAACATCGATGTCTTTGCTATTACTGAATGCCTGGGGAGCACATTCAGCCTCTGAGATCCCCTGGAGAGCAGAGGCACCGTGGTGAAGGTGATGGCACGGCCTGGTGGTGTCACATTTTCAGTGTGGTGTCACATTTTCACTGTGGGGTTTTCTGTCTGTTTACCTGGCAGCCAAGAGGGGCAACGCCATGACCAAGGATGGTTTCCTGATGTACCTGCTGTCGGATGAGGGGAACATATTCAACCCCTCCCACCGAAAAGTTTACCAGGACATGACCCAACCTCTCAGCCACTACCTGGTGTCATCCTCACACAACACCTATCTCATGGAAGACCAGATCACAGGGCCAAGCAGCACAGAGGCCTATATCAGGTATATAAACAGTGTTTGTGTTTGTGGGTGTTTGTGAGGTTAACCTCTTTATTTCAGAAGACATAAGTGTCTCTGCTGATGGAGGCAAGGGATCAAGAGGCAATCTCCCACCAGAGCAGGTAAAGCAGGCTGGACCATGTTCCCAGGATGAGCTGTTTCCAAATCAGGTTGGCTGCGCCCTCCTTTTCACAGCTCTTTGACCTGGGTCTCCTCTGGTGTCCGCCTGAGTGTAAGATGTATGCTCACTACGTTTGGAAGCAGTATAAAATATCTGCAGTCACGTGGAGGCTGGATTGCAGCCCTCTGGCACAGTGTTTTCAAAGCACGATGCTGAGGGGCTGTTGTATTCCCCAAAATATGGCACGAGAGAGTGCAAGGAGCTTACAAGATGCAAAGATCCCTGGGACAGAGTTGCAGGTCTGTGTAGGGACTGGAAGGAGCCAGAATGATGCATAGTGTTGTGGTGCTTATGCTCTGCACTGCCTTTTGGGAGAGGCCCATGGCAGGGACTGTCCCCACAGCCATGCTGGGGTTTATTTTGGAGAGTCCTAGTTGGATCAATCAAAAAAAAAAGAGATGGGGTGTGAGCTGATGGAGCAGGGTGAGTGATCAGGAAACTTACACCTGGTCCCTTTTTAGATTCTCGGATATTCCCAGAGCACCCCTGCACGGAGCAATAGGTGTTACCTATGTCTGCCTTTAACAGAGTCTGATGTCTCATGGCCAGATGGGTGCAGTGACCTTTTAGTAACTTCCACACCCACTTTACATTACTCCTTGGTTTTTATCAGGTGAGACAGTGTTTCCTTATGAGCCAGTCAAGGACTGCAGTTCTGTCTTTGTTTATGACTTAGCTTTTTCTCAGGAGCAATGACTGTCTACAGTCACAAGGTCAAAAGTGTAGAGAGTGAAATCTGGCACAAGTTAATTCTCAGGAGCTCTTTGAATTCATCTTACAGAGTCTTAAAATTATAAATGTATGTTTTGGTTGTAAAAAAAAAATAATAATCCCATGATTCTGGAACAGGTTTCCCAGAGATGCTGTGGCTGCTCCATCCCTGGAAATGTTCAAGGCCAGGTTGGACAGGGCTCTGAGCAACCTGATCTAGTGGAAGGTGTCCCTGCCTGTGGCAGGGGGTTGGAACTGGATGATCTTTAAGGTCCCTTCCAACCCAAACCATTCTGTGATTCTATTGCAATGAGTTAAAATAGTTGTGTAATCTGAAATGTTTAGGGAATTACTGTAAAAGAGAGAAGATCACTTCCTAGACAGATTGGGGGGGGGGGGGAGGGGAAATCTACATTTGAAAAGAAATTAAAATGGAAGTATGGATATGTAGAGGTGGGAATTTAATTTGGAAATTCAGTCCATAGACTCAGTTTGGGAAACTGGCCCTCAGCAGTCTCCCCAGCTGTGGTGGAGTTCCCATAGCTCCCTCCCTCCCTCCCAGCTCTGAGGATTCATCTCTCATGTCATATCAGATCTAGACGAAAAAATCACATCATCCAAGCTTTGTGACCTGGCTTCTAAGGCTGGCTGTCATTCTTCCACTGCAGCTGCTCTTGATTTTCTCTTCTCTTCACCATCTTTGGGGAAAGACTTGGGGCACAGTCATGAGTGTCCTTTCTCATCTGGCACTCCCTGTGTCTTATTCTTTGGATAATTCTGCCTTGGACTTTCACTGCCTTCTTTCTCAGATCCTTCTGTGCTTTCCTTGCTCAGCCTTGAGCTCTCTTTGCTGACACTGATTTCACCTGATCCATCCTTTATCTGCTTCCCTGTTTTTCCAAGCTCCTTTCTTCTCCCTTGCTCCCTGAACTTCCTGCCAGTCTTCCCAGGCAGCGCCTGTGCCTGACATACCCTCACTTGGAGGTGGAACAGAAGGTGTGGAACCCAACCAGGTCCCTTCTTTGTTTCCAGAGCCCTCACCAAAGGCTGCCGCTGTGTGGAGCTGGATTGCTGGGATGGCCCCAACTCAGAGCCCGTCATTTATCACGGCTACACTCTCACCTCCAAGATCCTCTTCAGCGATGTCATTAAGGCCATCAAGAACTATGCATTCAAAGTAAGGACCAGGCACCCTTCCTCACGTTGCACAGCCCAGGACTGACAGTGGATCTCTTCCCTCCCAGCAGGGAGCAGAAGCAATGAAAGCTTCACCTTAGCATTTCTCATGGGGACAAGATGTGTCCTTCTGTCCAGGCATCCGTGCTCTGCTTCCTGCAGAGATCCATTCCTGGGAGCTGCTGGACAGGGAGAGCGCCATCTGAGGATGAGTTTGAATCTCTGGAGGCACAGCTGCATCCTGGATACCACTGCAATGACAGTGATGTCCAGAATCTTGAGCATACCTGGTGGGAAACGCCAGCAAGCCTATGATTTTTGTGGCTTTGATATCTCAGGGTTCATTTCTAGTTTAGAGGAATCCATGTGCATGTTTTGGATGTGAAGGACTGCTTCTATTCTGATTTAGAAGGGATGAGCAGGGCTGGAGTCTTGTATGGCAGCAGCCTTCACACAACCTTGGGTCTGTCTGGACTCACTGGACTTTGTGCTGTTTTCCTTCAGTGCACTTGAGAGCTGGTGTCAGGTTTCCTTTGGGGCCATAAAGGAGTGACAATGACGAGAATGGCAATGCCTTCAGCACACAAAACGACCTGGGGGGCACAGGGAACCAGATCAGGCCTATGCAGGAGTGGAGGAAGGATTGATATCACTTAAGGGTTTGAGCAAACCCTGTGATTTCAAAGCCCCCTTCCCAGTCCTTCCTCTGAAGGTGGGTAGGAAGGTGCTCTGACGTACAGTCCACGTGGAGAATGGAGGCACAGGGAGTGCCCCAGAAATTCTGTGAGAGGCATCCTGACCCATCCTGGTACCTTGTCCATTGGATCATCATCTCTGGAAGGCATCAGCACAGATCTGAGTAACTACTGCCCAGTTAAATGTGTCCATTTTTAACAAATCCTTGCTTTAGGAGAATATCAGACCCTACTGTTGACACACTCATTCCCAGAGAAAACAGCACTGGGGTTCATCCCAATTGCTCCAGACTGGTGCTGTTGCAGAATTCACTGATGGTGTGTGTTGCTGTCTTGTTCCAGACCTCACCATACCCCGTCATCATCTCCCTGGAGAACCACTGCAGCGTGGACCAGCAGAAGGTCATGGCCCAGCACATGACCACCATCCTGCAGGACATGCTCTTGGTTGCCCCAGTCGATGGAAACAAATCCCAGTTCCCCTCCCCAGAGGTAAGCAAGGCCACTCCAGCACTTTCTGCCTCCTGACGGTGAGAAAAAAGGGAAGTTTTTCTTCTTGCTGAGTGCAAAGCTCAAAGCTCAAGGGGAAAACCACTGCAAGTAGCCTGAAGGTATATTAAACACAAAGTGTCCTCCCACTGAGGGTGTCCTGGGGTAGCCACTGGGAATGGCCTGGGTTGGTGGGGATGGAGATGCCCATGGAGGAAAAAGGGGAGCAGGAAGCTGCCTAGAGATGCCCCTTTTATTCCCTGGAATCAGGGAAGCCATCAGGCTGGGAGCTGAACATTGATGTTGCAAGAGGGAGGAGATACACAGCCCTCAACAGTGGAGCACCACTGTAAAATCATTAGCTGACAGTTACAAAAAATTGGAAATGGAATCTTGATATGAAAAAAAAATCTCCAAAACAGGAGCCAAAATGAAACCATCATCTGTTTCTACCCATTTGGTTTGTGTTTGCTTGCTTGCTTGCTTTCTTTTCTCTCAAGCACTTTGCAGCAACAGACTCCTGTGTGGATAGCTGCAGTTCCCTTTAAATTGCATTTCTTTGCTAAAGAAATGCCAAAAATTGGATGAACATGCCTAGTCAGAGCTGGAAGGAGTTTGTGGGTGAGATAAAGCTGGCAGTCAGCAGGGGAGAAAGGAGAGGAAAATCATCCACCCAAAATATCTTCTGTATTTGCTCTCCCTCTTCCTTTATCTCCTTTCCCTTTCCGACTTTCCCCTTTTGTTTGGGAGTGTCGTGCCTCGTTTGATACAATGCCTAGCACAGAGGGAAGCTGCCCTGGGCTGGTCCCTAAGCACCAGGGCAATAAATCAGGATGAATTGTAATTTTTACTGATGCTGCTTCAGCAGGACCTTGGCTCTGGCACAGACAAAGTGCCTCCCTTAGGAGAAGTGACTCTCCCAGGGTGAGGACACTCCCAGCACGGAGATCAGTCTTTGCAGGCTCTTACTGAGCTGGAAAAATATGTCTTCAGTGTCCCCTCCTGACTTGCTGTTTATCCTGGTGCAGGATCAGGAAAAGTGCTGGTGGCTTTTCAGCTGATGGCAATGATGTGATGAAAGAAAGGAGAAACACCAAGCAAAGCAATGTGTGATTTGTGAGCGTGAGGGGATGACCCCAACTTCCCAAAGATGTTTTTTTCCATTCCTGTGCTCATCTAGCCTCCTGATTTTGATTGCCCAAACAGACACATGGCCTCAGCTGAACACCATGCCCAGATCTACCCTAGAGAGGAATCCTGTTGGAGGGATTGATCCATTTAGTTTAAACAGAGAAAAATTGCCTATGTTGCAACACCTATCCTTTTCCTTCTGGGACTTTTCCTCTGCCTTCCTGCTGTGTGCAGTAGGACAGTGCAAAGGGCTGAAATGCTGATTTTTTTGGGTGTAAAATACACTGAAACTGAAACATGAGGGAAAAACAAACAAACAAACCAGGAATCTCTTGGCTTTTCCACTCCCTTGTGACGTTGACATGAGGAAACCCGGGACAACAAGGTATTTTTTATATCAGGAAAAGGGTGGGATCTGCCACTGGGCAAAAAGCTGAAGGCTGTAAACACAAACAGTCGAAGGATTGCTGCTGATTGTGTCAGCAGGCCAACGTCAGTAATTAAAGTAAGATTGACACAGTTTGGATTTGTGCTAACGATTTATACCACAGCCCGGGGCAGGAATCTGATTTATTAGGCTCCATTCAGCACCACTATTGGGCTACACAGATTATCTAAATATTTCCCCCAGCTTCTGTCTTTAGGTCCCGATAGTGAATTAAAGGCTGTAGGATGAAAGGCCAAAAGCCACATGAAAGCTCCAGGCAGCAGCAGGGTTGTAGGGAGGAGCTGAGCCAGTCTCTGCTGCTGTTGGGTTGTTGCCCTTCTGCCCCATCCCCAATCTGCACTGGGGTCTGCCAGGGCCTCTTCTCAAGTGAAGTTCTTGAGCTGAGTTTCCTTCAATCCTCTAAAACCTCCTTCAGTGATGAGTTTCTTCCCCTTTTCTGGTGCCACTCATTGCTGGTGCAGCACTTCAGTTTGCAGCTGAAGGACGTGCACAGATGTGATATCAGTTACCACATCCCATCTGCACATCTCCTCGTGAAGGTGAACATGTTATTCCTCTCAGCTTCTCAGAAGCCTGGAGAGATGGATCTCCTCATCCTGAGAGTGGGATGTCAGGTGGCAGTGCTCAGACCCTGGGTATCCATGTGCCTGAGCACTTCACTTAGGGCTCGATGTGAGAAACAGTCAGAGGAGCTGGAGGTGTGGTCCTCCTCCTCCTCAGTGTTTGTGCAAACGGAGGAAGAATCACACCCTGGGAGTGTTTGCTTCTCTCTGTTGACTCTAAAGGAGGTGTTGAAGCCACAGAAAGTTTGTTGAGGTGGATCACTTTACAAATCTGCCATTCCCACTGAGATGAAACCTGGAATTCAGACCTTGCCGTGGCTCTCGGGTTGCTCTTAGGGGCAGGAAGCTTTCAGGTAGGATAAACCTGTGTATGGAGATCTTTTAAAATCCTCTGCTCATTACAGAGGATTTCTGCTGCTTCTGGTAAAATTAGTGCTTTCCTTTAAGATGGTCTCCATGTCCCAATGGGTCAGAACATTTCACCTGCAGAGCTGAGCTTGTTCAGTGTGCAGTGGAAAAGGTGGGAAAGCAGGGGAGCTCAGTTTCTGGGGAACTAAGGAATGCCATTTATAGGGCATGTGAAGAAGGGCAAGAGTTGCATCTGTTCCAGCAGCCACTCCACTGTGTGTTCTCAGGGGTGTGCAGTGTCCTTGTAGCCTTTCCTGAGGTTGCACTCCACCTTGGGCTTGCCACAGACAGTTGGAATGGCTTTATGGTCTGCTTGGAGAATATTTATTGAGTATTTCAGCTATTGCTTCCTCCTAAGACAAGGCATCTGCTCAGCAGAGCTGAACTGATGAGCTGAGTGTCTTTTGCCTCAGGCTAGAAATACTTAATATCACATGAAGGGGAACCAAGAGGGATGGAGCAAGGGCACGGGTGTGTTTGTGTCTGTCTGTATCAGCTTATTTAAAACCTTGATAAAGAAGATAAACTCTGAGATTTAGGACTTTGCTTCCTCTGCAGAAGGGATTCACTGCAATGCTATAGGATAGCACCTTTTGCAGGAAATGGGGATGAAAATGCCTGTGTTTGGGGTGAGTCTCACCCCTTGTTGTGGACAAATAAACAAATGGATCTCCTCTGAGTTAGGTGGCACATGGGCTGCTCTCCCTTGTAGGCATAGGAGCAGTGTCCTGTGTCCACGGGGAGCATCTGCACCGTATCCAAGGTTTCCCAGAGGAACCACGGGCTGGACAGGATAACAGCAGCACTGAGGACCTGCTGCTGGCAGCCCTGGAATGGGCTGTGGTGAGGAGACACAGTGGAAGCTGTGTTGCTGTGCCTTCCCTCGTGATGTTCTTCTGCCATGTAGGATTGGTCTGTGCCAGAAATTGCATTTCCCACTTGCTGTGCAGGCTGAATGGGAGAAACTTAAAAAGCTTAATTACCTGCTGGTAATTAAGAATGAAGAGGACTGCCCCAAATACCTTTCCTTAGTTCTCCACTGCTGAGTTGTGGCAGTAACATTTCTCCTGGGGCATTAGAAGGCAGAGGCAGATAATATATTAAATACCAGGATGGTATTTGCAGCCTGCAAGGGACAAGAGGGGCTGCTCTCAGCCTCTCCTCACTGTCCCCAGTGCAATCCTTCCACGCTTGTCCATCCCAAGTGCTGCCCAGAGCCTCGAAGCTCACACAGAACTGGGTTTTGTGGTGGAAGAACAGTGATGAGCTGGGTGTTGAGGCAGGAGGGTGGGAGGGGACATGAGAGCAGCAGACTGAAGTGAGGCTCTTAAGGTGAGCCAAATTATCCCCCAGCCATGGATGTGAAGAAGCAGAGCACAGCTCTGCCTGGAAGAGGGCTGAGGGCTGGGAGGATGGTCTGGGGATTGGGAGGAGGATACTGCTCTGCTCTGACTGCTCTTTTGAGTGGAGCTTTTGAGTGACAGGGAAAGTGCCCCAGTGTCGACAGCTCATTTGTGGTTGCTGAATAAAAATGCTCTTGGCTGCTGCCTCAGGTGCCAGTGTTGGATTTCTGCTCAAACCCAGCTTCATCCACAGCTTTGCCACGTGGTGAGGAGTGGGGCTGGCCTCTGTAAAGACATGATGCAATTTGCTTGAACCCACAAAGGGTGCAAAGAGGGGAATCTTGTCCTTTGAAAATGCCTGTGTTGTTTTGTAGAAGATTCTCGGTTTTCCACCATCCTGTCATTTGAATGTGGTGGGGGTTTGTTGCTTTTGCTGTTGCAGAAAAGGCAAATATAGGGTGTTGCTGAGGAAAGGGGAACGTGCTACACAGACTGGGGGGTTGTACTGGCTAATTCCAAGATGGCATTTTTCTGGAATAACTCGTACCCTGCAAAGCCAGGAGCACCAAACACATCCAGGTGGCAGCAAATCTCCTGTTCCTGGAAGCTGCCTGGTCCAGTGGTGCTCCTGATTTTCAGGCCTAACCCACACACTTGGAGCTTGCCCCCAGTCACCTTTCTCAATACTTCTCCCTGTCCCAAGCATTGCTGCTGCCTTGTTTGGGCTCTAAGTCATCCCTCTCCAGGCTCCAGCCTTCCTCCCACAGCACAAAGGATACATCAGTGGTGAGGGGTTTCATGTGAACCTTGAAAGAGGCTGGAGAGAACTGATTCAGCACAGGGAATGTGCTCCCTGGGCTCCCTCTGCTCCCAGCTGTGATGCACTGGTGCATGCTGCTGGCTGTGCTCAGTGTTGTACCACTGGAGCAGTAGCAGCAGAAGCTGTTCCCAGAAGAGGATGTAGCTTTGGAAAGGGTCTGGGAACTCCTCCTGAGGCTGTCAGCACCCTCAGGCCTCACCTGCAAAATCCCTTACTTATTAAAATTCCATGTCTGCTGTGCCTGAAGCACCTCAGTGGGCTTCTCTCCCCATTAAAATGTCTGTGGAGCAGAGGCTGCAGTGCCTCAGTCCCTGCTTGGATCTCACACAGTTTCCTGAGTTGTGCACGTGTTTATAACCACACATTGCAGAGTGAGGGGTGGATTAAACAACAGGCCACACAGAGGGGCAAAAATGGTGCCACAAATTTCTTCCATCAGCACTGAACTCCAGGCTTGGCCTTGTTTGCTGAGCAACACTTCAGTCTTGGAAAAAAAAAAGGTGTATTTTAATTGTCTTTAACAGCCCAACTGGTTAGGGTGTCTGGTTGAGGGGGTGGTCAGCTCTGTAGCAGAGGGGAATCGGCTCTCTGGGGTTTTCAGACTCATGGCTTGTGGTCTCAGAGGCAGGGCAGGGCCTCAGTGTAAAAACAGATTTATTTTTACCTGTGTCTCTGGGTAATAACCAGTCACTGATGCAGCTGTAAAAGCCCTGGTTGCAGTTGAGGGGCTTTTTCAGGGTGGGCCAGAACCTTTTCTAACCACCAGGTATTTTGTCCACTTTTCCTTGTGCAGCAATTGAAAGGGAAGATCCTGGTGAAAGGCAAGAAGCTGAGCAGGCAGGAGGACCCCACAAATGGGAACAACAACCTGGAGGCTGAGGATGTATCTGATGAAGATGAAGCAGCTGAAATTGAAGATGAATCTGTGAAGACCAAGGTAGAGCAGAAGGGGAAGGTAAGTGAAAGAAATAACCACTGGGAAATCACTTTTCAGGTGGGTTTTGTACCACACCTAGAGAAATAAAAAAAGAAAAGCAGGTGAAATAAAATTTTTCATGTGTTCCCAGCCAAGACAGGTGTCAGTGTGGTTTCAGCTGCTCACCTGGGGATATGTAAGGGTGAATTGTTGAAATTGCTGGGGCTGAGGATCCTGGTGCTTGCCCAGCTTAATGAACTCTGTCCCAAGCACAAACAGAGATCTTGCAGAGCCAGCCAAGCACCAAGGTTGGCTGCTTTCTCTAAAATGAGACTGGAGGAGCTTGCAGCAGGGACAGACCATGGACCATTTGTGGAAGCAGTGGAAGGGCACATGTTCAGTCTCTGTCTTAGTTCCAGAAATCTGTTTGTCGTGGGACAGTCACGACTTTGAGTTTTCCAATCTGATTTTGGGATACACCTGCACCCTCACTGGCTGCTTGTTTCTGACCTGGAGGAGGGAGGGACGGAGGGAAGATCTATGGGGAAGGGGTGGCCAGTTACTAAAGCAATTTGTATGATGATTTCTGGGAGGAAAAGGCTGGCCTTTGCACAAGTGTTCTGCTCCATCATGTGAGGAAAGGGGTTTTTCCAGAGTTCAGGTCCTTGTGAAGCCCATATCCCTCACAGAGTGGGTTCATAGGTGCCACAGACACGTTCAGCCCCACTGATGACAAAGTTGATTGGTGTTGCCTCTGGATCTGGCCTGATCTATGTTTCCCTTTGATGATTTGCTCACTCTTTGTGGGTCTTATTTACCTCTCTGATCTCTAGTCAGTAATGTGTACGTTATTTTGACATCTGTCACTTTCTTTTCTTGCCCCTGATGGGAGCTGGGGACTCGCACCAATGAATGTGGCTGTGGAGCTAGAGTCATCAAAGCATTGTGAGAACTTCCTAGTTCAAGGGGGGAAAAGCCCAAGCTCTGTGGAGGCCAAAACATCCTTTTGTTCCCTTTATTTCCAGGTTTGGGACCAGGACAGTGTGGAAATAAATTGCTAAGGCTGTGTTGTAAAGTTTAGCACCTGGAGACAGACATGGGTGCTGAAATAGAAACGATCCTGCAGAGAGCAGCAGGAAGGGCATCCCACCAACAAAGGGAATCCTTTTCCACCCTTTCCTCACAGGGTGACACAGAGGGCACACCAGCAGCCACTGAGTGTTGAGAGTGTGCATCCTTTTCCTGTGAAAAGGTGGAGAAGAGAAGCCCCAGGGGTCCTAGAGAAAACATAATTACCACTTTTGGATATGACAGCAAAAACTCCCCACAAACCTCTCTCTCTCCTGTTTTCAGAGTGACACTTTGAAGCTGGCCAAGGAGCTGTCAGACACAGTTGTCTACTGCAAGAGTGTCCATTTTGAAGGCTTTGATGACCCAAACCATCCTCGGGCTTTCTATGAGATGTCATCGTTCTCAGAGAGCAAAGCTCTGAAACTGGCCCAGGAGTCTGGTACGTGTGTTCTGCCCTCCTCTGTCCCTGTTCCCCAAAAAGGGACAGCTGCTGGTGGAAAAGGCATCCCAAAGATATGGGTTATGGTCTCTCTGGTCGTGCATGTCACTGAGAAACAGAGGGAAGAACTTAATATCCTCAGGGCTCTTACCAAGAAGAGCATTTTGGGAGGTGGTTCCCATTCAGCCAGGCTTACCAGGCAGAGGAGAACACACAGCAGCAGCAGCAAGAAGAGATAAAAGTATCCCCATCACTGAAAGAGCCATTTTCTTCTGGTGTTTTCTCTCTCTGTAGGAACCAGTTTTATTCATCACAACATCAGGCACCTGAGCCGTATCTACCCTGCAGGCTGGAGGACAGATTCTTCCAACTACAGCCCCGTGGACTTGTGGAACGTCGGCTGCCAGATTGGTGGGTGTCTCTGGGAGGCTGGAGGGGGTCCCCTGTCTGGGTCACCCAAGACCTGGCTGTGGAGGGGCTTCAGCTGAGCCAGAATCCCAAGCCCTTTGCAGCCAGAGGCTCCGCAGTCACTGGGACAAACCAGCTTTCCAAACAACGCCCAGTGACTTTCCATAGACCATCTCCTGGCTCACCACAAATCCATTAGGAGAGGCTTTTCTGCACGTTAATGTGCAAATCCCTGCAATTTAACTGTCAGCAGAGTTACTGCTATTTATCAAGCGAGGAGGGAGCATGAACTCCGCGGGTCCTGCAGCCCCCATGGGGACACAGGTAGCACCCCTTGCCCTGTCTGGCCTCTGGACAGTCCTTGGGAGGCACCATCAGTTCCCTTGGGGTACAGTAAGGCCTGCATGCCTTATTTGACTTGAATTCAGTATTTGGGCACCCAAAATAAGATTTTTCAGAAGCCCTGAGTACTTCCAGCTCCCAGTAAAACCAGTGTACTGCAGTTATCAAAGTCTTGCTGCAGGTGGAAAAGTAGGGGAGTGCCTTAAAATGCTCTCAGCCTTCAAGTGTGACAGGGTATGAAGGACCCAGGACCAGGATAAATTTCTGTGTCTTAAGAGATGTCTTAGATTTTGCTGAAGAGGTTAAAATCCTCCTTGAGGAAATGAAGGGAGCACTGAGGAGCTGCTGGGGTCCACGTGCACTCCCTGTGTGGTGTCAGTGAGGCTGCTCACAGAGAGTGTTCCAGGTTTTACATCAATGCCTTTAAAAAAGGTATCGACAAATTGGGAAGAATACAAGGAATGTGCCTGGTGTTGGGACACCAGTGAGGCTTGATCTATTTTGGGCAGCAGACAATAAAGAGGTGATTTGATCACAGCTTCTGTGCTGCCACCTGAGGAGTTCAGACAATGAGGAGCTCTCTGGTGCAAACAACAGAGGCATCGATGCCCCTCGGGATCCCAAATGAGAACAGATCTGGGCTGGAAAGGAGGTTTTATAATGAGGCTAAGCAGCCAGAGAAATGATCTGAGGGGGATTTACTGGCTTCACTGCAGGAGAGAACTCCTTCAGCAGAGAAACGAAGAGGTTTATCTAAAAGATGGAGTTGCTGTAGGTAGCATAAATTCCATGCAGGACAATTTTTGATCCTGGGGAAGGCAGGATGGCTGCAGTGGCTCCTCCTGTCTCTGCCATCTCTGAATGCAAGAAATCCTCAGGGCTGTGAGGGTCACAGTTTACCACTGCTCTTTGAAGCGTGGAAAAGCCAATGTTTATGTCCATGAAGTGCAGTTTCATGTGAACAGAATTAGCATGAAAAGATTCCTATTGATTTATCTGAGTGACTGAAGTTATTTATTTCTGTTGCAGTTGCCCTAAATTTCCAGACAGCAGGCACAGAAATGGATGTGTACCAGGGTCGGTTCCAGGACAATGGGTTTTCTGGGTATGTCTTAAAGCCGGAATTCCTCCGGGATGAGCAAACCAAATTCAATCCAAAATCCATCACAGAAGGAACATGGGGGACAAAGAAGAAGCTCCTGCTTAAAGTAAGAATAGAAGTCGGAAAACATCTCAGTAACATCCGCTTTTGGGGGGGCGTGTAGGTTCTGCCTTCTCCTTCTTCTGGTCCTGCCTTCAGTGTTGTCCTAACCCTACTGATTTCCCACATCTGGGGGCTCTCATGGACTTGGATCCTGCAGGGATCTACTCACATATTTAATGTTGGGCCATAGGTTAATGACAATATTTGCGGTTGTTCCAGAACCGTGCAGGCAGACATGCAATCAGCAGTCACCTCTGGTGATCCCAAGTATCAGCTGATCGCTGTGGGGACAGTCAGAAAAGTCTGTCCCAAACAACTGGGCTGGAGCAAGGTTCCTTAGGTGCTTTAGCTCATGACAGCTTCCTCCAAACAACTGGGCTGGACCAGCTCTGAAAGGGCAGCACCAGCCTCTCACAGCAGATCCTGCACTCCTGGGCAAGGAGAGGGAATTTTCCAGGGAGCCCCCTCTCCTAATGATGTCCTGACCTCTTGCTCTGTTTCCTCCCCAGATAATCTCTGGTCAGCAGCTGCCAAAGGTGAACAAAAGTAAAAACTCCATTGTGGATCCCAAGGTGACGATAGAGATCCACGGTGTCCAGCAGGACAACAACAAGAAGCAGACCAAAGTCATCGAAAACAATGGTGAGGGGGTTTCCTCCAAGCTGTGCTCCCATGAGCAAGAACCCTTTTCTGTTCCTTTTTTTCTGCCAGACCTGCCCAGGGCACCCAAGCCTGCCCCCACTAAGCAGATACATGAGGTGTTATTCTTCTTCTCTTGTTTGGAGACAGAAATTCCCTGTGAAACAGCATCAGCCACGTGAGTTGCTTGGGGCTGGCTGCCAGATTTGCAGAGCTAGAGCTTTGGAAGTGCTCTTTACCTCCAAGTAGCTGGATTGGACCTGGGATGCAGAGGTTCTCACCAGGATCTTCCCAGACAAAACTTCTTGTGGGGCTGATTGTATCCCAAAAGTGTCACAAATTCACAGAAGACTGATGTTACAGGGAACTTCAGAGGTGTCTGTTCCATCTGCTACCTAAAGTAGGGCCGTACAAAGTTTACTCAAGCTGCTCAGGGTACTGCCCAGATGAATTTTGAATATCTCAAAAGCTGGAGGACCATTTCTTATCAGTCAGACATGGCTGTGACCTCCCTCTGTGCAGTGAGGGTTTGAGTATTGCAGCCTTCTGCACAAACACACACACTCTGCTTTTCTGTGTGGAGTAAGAGCCAAGCACTGGAAAGCTGGTGCATATTTTCCTGCCTGCTAACGATGTTTCCCTTTTCCTCTTTCCTGTTTGAGTAAATCTGGCCTGGCTCCTAAAGCTCATGGCCATTTCCGTCGCCTGCAATAATTTTTATAGCCTGTCAAGTGAAAGTTGTGTAGGGAACATTTCAGACCTGCCAGGCCTGTTCCTGAGCACTCCCAGCCCCATGGCCAGCCCTTGGCTGGCTGGAGCATTGCTGGAATGAGGCTGGAGTGATAAGTGCTGCCTTGTGGGAAGCAAATCAAACAAAAACACCCCTGATGGAAAGGGCCAGCTGCAGAGAGGGGTTTGCCTGTCATGGGCTGAGGTTTCAGGTGTGTGACCACGCTTCAGCTGCTCACCTGGTTTGGTGTTTTACAGTTGGACTCGATGGACTTGACGGTCTTTTCCAAGCTAAATGATTCTGTGATTCTGTGTTGGTGGGACTGAACCAGAGGCTGTGGCACACACAGATCAGGTCACAAACTGCAGCTGTGGAGCTCGATGGGCTGTGGGAACCTGCAGGTTCTGCAGCTCTGAGCATCTCGCTGGGGCTCTGAGATGAGAATCCCCCACTGATGCCACTACAGTGAAACCTGTGCCAGGGCCAATGACCTTCCCTCAACTTCCATGATTTCTGCTCCCATGGAATCAGCAACACTTTTTCCCAAGGATGAAGGGAGTCAGTGAACAGTCCAGTTGATTTAATCCTATAAAAGTCCAAATAAAGTGCCCCAATGTAGCACAGGTATTTTGCACTGGCACAGTCCACAGGCCCATCTCAGCACCTTCAGGGTCAGATGAAAGATTCCTGTCTCCTGCTGAATCACTCACAAATCCTGCATGACCAGCGGGCTCCAGGTGCCATTTTGCTGTCCTTGGTCTCTGCTCTGCACAGGCAGCAGGGATTCCAGCAGGATGTCCTCTCCTGTTTGCTTCTGGGGAGTGGTTTATTGACACTGCACCTGCCATGACCCGGAGAGAGAGCACTGAGCTTGCTCTACATTTCATGTGTGTTGGTCTCAGTTTTGTTTGCTTTGTCATTCTGGGCCATGTGACCCTTATCTAGACTTGATGATGCTTTTTGTAATCAGACACTCCTCATTAACTTTTCTTGCAGACAGGGAAATTAGGGTGGTGATCAGATGGGTGTATCTCAAGCTGTTGGAGAGGCTTAAGGCCCCCGGAAGGCTGTCTCAACACAAAAGCACAGCTTTCCTCTCTTCCCTCCCCTGCTTTAGGGCTGTAAAAGTTTGCATCTGGTCCAATGGCAACCAAAGACATCCATGTACCAGCCAGCAAGAGCCTGTGGAGCAGAGCTGAGTTCCTCCCCTCTCCTGCTCCTCACTCCTTTCTAGGACCAAGTTCTGCAGTGAACAGCCCAAGCTGAAGGATTTATTAATTCCAGGTTGCAAATCACAACATCAAAGCTGGGAACAAGGCTCTTGGCACCTCCTAAGAGCCTTGGTCTGGGTCAGATTAGGTTGACAGTCAGGAAAATTCTCCATCCATTTGCAAACACCTCAGACCACCATTCTTACTGGCAACATCTCTGACCTCCATCCTTGTCTGTGTTCCCCAGGCTTTAACCCAAACTGGAACGAAGAGTTTACATTTGACATCGAGATCCCTGCACTGGCCCTGGTCCGGTTTGTGGTGGAAGACTTTGACATGTCGACCAAGAATGACTTCATCGGGCAGTACACCCTTCCCTTCACGAGTCTGAAGCAAGGTAAAGCCCTGCTCCCTGCTCCCAACAGCCACTGAGCCCTTTGGGAAGCTCCGGTGTCCTGGATGCGTGGTACAGATCCATCACAGCTCGGGTCAGAATGGATTTTTTGGGCAGCTGTTAACACTCTCTGTGGGGTAGGGTTCAGGAGAACCAGAGGCCTCAGGCATGGTTATGGTACCCATGCTCAGAGCTGTGCCTCTGGGACCTGCCTCATCAGGATCCTGTGGGAAACTGGGAACAGAATGCTCTGAGACAGGGAGATGTTTGTGCAGGGTCCTGGCAAACGTTGGCAAATACTTTTCCAACTGGACTAAAGGCCATTTTCCATCTGTGCCTTTGCTTCCAGGTTATCGCCACATCCATCTCCTGACCAAGAACGGAGACCCGTACTCCTCCTCCACCCTCTTTGTCTACGTCAATATCCAGGACTGTGATTAGCAGCCCGGCTCCTCCAGGCCACAGTGAGCCTCCTTACAGACCTGGAAGGAATTCAGTGTGTGAACTCTGCCAGGGTCAGTCCCCAGCACCTTCCCTGGAGCAGCACTCGGTGCTCCGTAGGACCCCTGATGTGAAACCTTCTCCCTGCTGCGTGCTGGAAACATCCTAATGCTGCTGTTGAGATTAATCCCTTTGTACCTGTTCGACCAATCCAGCTGTGGTTTTAGTTCACTTTATTTAGATTTTTTTAAATGTTGCTTTTAGCAGGAGGATAGGGACTCTTTTTTTAGTGAATTACAGCGCTTGGGTTGGGCTCGGTCAGGCATCTGGGCAAAGCACCCAACATCTGTGCGAGGAACAGTCTCCCTCAGCACTGCAATCAGTGGCCAGGTGCCAGGTGACTTCTTGCAACTGCAGGTGTCAGCCATCTCTCACCGTATGAAGTCCTAAACGGGGACACGATTCCCCTCCTTTCTGTTACAGATTAAAAAAGAAAGCTGCACTGCAAAGCCCCGTGTTATGTAACCCGAGTTTCCTTTTGTGTTGTAATAAAAAATACATGAGCACTACTCTGCCTGTGTGCCTGGCTCTCGGCCAGGCCGCTTTGCATTCAAAGCCTGGCTCTCATCCTGTGAAGGAGAAAGAAGCTGCCGAACAGCAGCTTTCCCTCTGACCCAAAGTGAAACCCACTCAAAGGGACCTCAGAGAACGTCTTTTGCCCAAGAGAGTGGAAACACGCTCGACCAACAGCAGGGCTTTTTTTTTTTTTTTTTTTTTTGTNTTTTTTTTTTTTTTTGTTAATACAGTAAAACTTTGTGTTTTTACAGAAAAATGTCATTTTTTAACAGAGAGGAAGTAGATGTTGTAAGTGCTAGCAGGTCCCAGTTGCACTGTAGAGGTAACCCAGCACAAGAGTGTTTTGAAAACAACGCAGTATTTATGGCAACGAGTGATTTGTCTTCAAGTAGAACTACAGAGTTAAGGGAATATTGTTGAAATAAAATAATATATATTTTGAAGTGCCAACTGTGTTACTAACAGTATGTTAGACTATTAAAAGTTTAAAAAAAAAATCTGGAAGAGTTCCATTGCTTGTCACCGTTTGCCTCTTTGTCCTACTTGAATGCAACACACATGAATTTGGAGATAGACCTGCTCAATTTCTTAAGTTATCAGGCATTCTGGGTGTTTTAATCCCTGGTGGTGAAGACGAGGGGCTCATACCAAAGATGTTAATTTCCTTTTAAGCATACTCTGGTCAGCTTATTTTTTGAATCCAAAATAGCCTGGATTCAGTGATTGTTAGGCCTACTGCAAAGCTGGGTTTTGTTTTAGTCCTCCCTGGAGTTTGTAATGCTGCAGTAAACATTGCTGGACACATTGATTTTTCCTCTTCACTACAATACTGTGTGATGTTGTAAACCATTGCCAGATTAAATGTGACTTAAATGCACACCTCAAAGGCTGATATTGCATTAACAACCAGGGGGTGGAAGAGCTCAGGAGTGGCCAGCGAGGCAGAGCAGGGTGCCCAGCAGTGCCACGGGCTCTCCCAGCTCACCTCTGGGATGGGGCATGTTGTTGGGAGACACATTTGCAGGCCAAGGATGGAACATCCTTGACTCCCACCCAGGGACAGCCTGAGTTCGGTCCCTGCTCCCAGTGTGCTCTCAGCATTTTGTTTTAGGGAGCCATGGGATGAAAAGCATAGGTGAAGGTGGTCAGAAGTGGTCCTGCCCCCTCACTTGTCTCCAGCACCAGCTCTTGTGGGGTAAATTAGAAAGAAAGTCTTCTCTGTGAGGGCAGAGAGGCACTGGAAGAGGTTTCCTGGAGAAGTTGTCCCATCACTGGAAATGTTCAGGGCCACTTTGGCTGGGGCTCTGAGCAACCTGGGATAGTGGAAGATGTCCCTGCCCATGGAACTGGATGGTCTTTAAGGTCCCTCCCAATGCAAACCATTCTGTGATTGTGTGACTCTGTGAAGTCAGATCAGCCTGCTGTGCTGGCTGTGAACATGTTATTTGCATTTTTTGGTTAGCAGGATTAGATTTCAGCTGGGTTATTGAGCTAAAGCCCTCACCTGCCTGCTGTGGCCAGCACTAGAGAAGTGGGGGACTGGGAGGCCAGGGCCAGGGTGGTCTTAGGTGGATTGCAGAGAGAGGCTGGGTTTTCCTCTGCCTGTTGTGCACTTCAATAAAGGTAGGCAAGATCCATGGGAAGAGAAAACATCCCTCATCAGGTAGAAACAGCTGGGGGAAAGCTACTACAGCCAGGTGGGAAAGGAGCTGAGATGGAGATGGGCAGAGTGTGATGACAATGCTGCAAGGTCTCCTCTCTCCCCTGAGGAAGGGACATACATGGTCCTTGTTATCAAGTGAGCTCGTCTCTGAGCAGATTGGGAAGTGCTGGAGCCCACGGGAGGGAAGAGCTCTGGGGAAAAGAGCAGCAGAAACAGGACATGGCCACTGACATCACAGCAAAAGGCACTAAAGGGAGAAGATGGGAGAGGATCCTTTGGAAATCAGAGGCAGGGAGAAAAACCAACTCTCCCACGAGAAGAGGAGCATCAGTTTCCATCAGGCCCAAATATCAGGAGGCTCCATGGTCTGTGAAATCCCAGGCTGGTTTCTGAGTGCTGGCAGGAACGCTCCACTCGTGTTGGTGAACATGGTGGCCACAGGAATTAAACCAATTTGTAGCAAACTGGCCTAATCTGACTATATTTGGGCTGGTCTTCGTTTGATTGTGTGAAGCTGGATGGGCCCACAGGTAGGTGGCATTCCTGCATCTTACTGAGGAGCACATGCAATTCATTAATTTGGGAGCTGGCAGGAGCACTCCTCAGCGGGGCAAGGCAAATATTGCTGATTCCAGCAGTGCCAACAGAGGTTGGAATGTGGGTAATGTGCACTGATTGCATCTCACGTGAGCACCACAGGAGCAATCACACAGGTAATTCAGCTGATTTATGTCTCTGCTTGATGCTTAACTTACTCTGCACAGGGAGTTTCAGTGGGTTTTGGGCTGGACCCTCAGGCAGAAATGGGATGAAGTGGTGGCAGGAACATGGACATAATGGGGGTTATCTGAAGTAAGTACCAATTCTTAAACACGAAATTCTCTCCAGAAGACGCCATCACCTGGAGGTCCCTGCTGCAGCCCAGCCAGATGGTGACACTTCAGCACAATGATGTGGTCCTGGGTGTTGAGGGAGAGCTCTTTGCCCCTCCATCACCAGCCTGGAGCTCCCCAGCTCCATCCCCACATCCCTGCAGCAGGGCTGGGCAGTCAGGCCAACTGCTCAACAGCCAGGTGCTGCTGCTCATTGGCAGGGGGGGCTTCAGGAGCAGGGTACATGGCGTGTTTGGGAACAAAAAGGGCCCCACCTCCTCAGTCTGCTTTTTTCTTTAAAAAAAAAAAATCCAAACTTCCATTGGTGACCAGGTGTTAGAAGGATCTGTGGACCTGCAGAGCTTTTATCTGCTGCCATCCTACCCCCATGCTGATCAAGGACACTTACAGTGCTCCTGCTGCTGCTGGATGTTTATTTGGAATCACTGATCAGGTTGGAAATGGAGTAAAGCTGCAAACCCACATGGTCTGAGTTTTTAAGGAGGTGTTTCTTCCTTTAATTTACAGTTTTATCCCATAATCACTGATTGCTCACATTTCCCACTGCCCTCCCCAGTCAGACTGATCCCATAGTGTGGAACCAGCACTCTCAGCCCCACGGACATCACAGGGATGGAGCCCTGATAAAACCTTCAGTAGGACACCCTCTGCCTCAGGTTATACCCAAAACCCTCCTGGTTTCCTCCAGCCTCTGGTCTGTGGGCAGGTGGACTCTAACATTTACCTGGGTGTGGTCAGGGAGGCCGGGTGAGATTGTAGATGCTGTCTGAATGAGAAAAAAAGTAGACAGAGTCTTGACTGGCACTCAAAAATCGACATTTGTGTCTAGCCTTTAGTTTCATCATCCTCTTGAAATAGATCAGCTAATAAATATGCTCATAGTAAGTGCTTTTTTTCCCCAAACCAGGTTTTCATGTGTTTCACCTGCCCTGGGCTATGCATGTTAATCTAGAACTGATTCTTGCTGTTCTTTGATGAGTAGTTTTTCTACAAGGTGAGAAGGGGCAGAACTGTCTGGTGTCACTCCATGGACTACCCCATCGGGCATCTGGCTACTCCATTACCTTTTTCCTGACCTCAAGGCTCCCCCTCCATCCTCTTAGGGCTTCCCCCTCCTCTCCCTACCCAGAATTTACACAGCAGCTGCAAATGGCCTTTGTCTTGACTAATTTTAAACTTCTACAAATGAAGGAAGATCGTGGCCTCGTGCATGTGGCAATTTGCAAAAGGGAGAGGAAAGATGAGGCTACAATGCAGTTGCATGGCACACACTTGTCTTCGTGGCTATCAGCAATGAAGTGTCAGCAAGAGGCAAAAACATCCTGTCAAGCTGTTCCTGGAAAAAGTTTTCCCTCCTGGGGCTCTGGGTTTGCAGAGAGAAAGGAGCCATCCCCTGGACAGTGGCTGCTGGAATAACTGCGTTGGATTGGGGTGCTGGGTTGGGATCATTGAGCAAATGCCTGCACGTCTTCTGTGCAGCTCCTAAGGGAGAAGGGGTTGGTCCCAGAGTCATTGGATGCCCCTTGCAGCCTCAGAAGAGTCCAAATTGTTTCTTCTCGTTCTGCTGCTTCCATTTGGGCATCTGGTAGAACTCATCCTTGGACTTCCCAAAGATGTCGTGGAAATCAGCATCGGAGAGATAGCACTGCAGTGAGGAGAGAGCAAGGACAGGTCAGCTTTGGCTTTTGCAGAGCCTGGGACACCCCCACAGGCTGCATCTCCTCTCCCAGTGCTGAGCTCTGACTCCAGGCCAACAGCTCCTGCTCAGCTCCCTGTCCTCGTGGTGGGAAGTGGAACATCCCAGCGACTGTTCCTCATCCCACTTCCCACAGCACCAGGGCAACAAAAGCCCACCAGCCCAAAGAGATGCTCTGGTTTTGAGGAGTTAGCATGCTCTGCCTGGAATTTAGTCCCTGCTGATCATACTGTGGCCAGGACGATTTATGGTCCACCAGGGAAGCTCTGCTGGCCAGAGTTTTGGGTGGTTCCTTAGGTAGTGATTCACAGTGAAAGCATCTCCCCCTTGCTCAGTCCCCTCCCCTAAAATATTCACTGGAAATGTTCACTCCCAGTGCTGGAAAGACAAGGTTTGCAGAAAGCAGGCTCATCAGGGATACTGAGAAAGCCCTGTGGGAATGAAAGGTTGAGTTTTTTCCCGGCATTTTGGGTAGAAGAACTCATGTAGAGCCCAGCTGTGGATTGTGACTCTGGCTGTGGGTGTTGGCCTTTGCCAGATCTGTTGGGCAAGACATTGGTCAAACAAGGATTACAGGGAGTAGAGGGAACCAACCCTCTGTCCCTCCCATCAGCTTGCTTGGATTCAGCTGCAGACATTGCCAAAATCCTTGGGCTGATCAGAAATCTGGGATGTGTCATTTCTTCTGAAAGTGAAAATTGCTGAAATGCAAGCTTTCGCACAATTAAAAAAAAAAAATCCCTTCTGGGAGGAGTTTTAAAGGGAAGCATTCACGTACAGCTCAAGAAAAATGCAAATTCTGGCTTTGTTCTCAGCTGAGTCACCTTGTCCCCCTGTCCCTCTGAGGACAGAGTTTGGGTGGCAGAGCAAAACAACTCTACCAGATGTGAACATTTTTAAAAAGTACTACTTAAAATTCTTTTTTTTCTGCCATAAAACCCCCATAATTACTTCAGCTAGGCTAAAACCACCACAAGGTGTCCCTGTCCGCAGCAGGGAGTCGGAACTAGAGGATCTTTAAGGTCCCTTCCAACCCAGCCCATTCTGAGGTTCTATGAATTTCCTCACACAAAGCTCCTGCTTTTGGTGACACCTGTGTGTCCAGCCAGTGTCCCCTGGAGTCTGAGCAGGACTCAGGAGTCTAAACCACACTTAGCCAGTTCCAGGTAAAGTTAGAAAGGCATCAAACCAGCAATGCTGCCACCTCTTTTTTAGTGGGATCCACGCCTTCTGGAAGTTCATCCACGGTCCTGTGCATCAGCACCTCTCGGGAGTAAATCCCTTCCCCGTTGGGCACCAGGGCAGGGCTGCTGTGGCTGGTGCTGTTGCTGTTGTAGTTGCTGCTGTTGCTGTAGCTGTTGCTGTCACTGTGGCTGAAGTAAGATTTGTACTCTGAGGAGGCACTTGCTGAACCTGAACCAGCCAGGCTGGAAGTGCTGAGGGTCCTCTTGTTCAGGCTGAGGTTATTCAGGTCCTGCCAAATGGAGGAAAACACGTCAGGATGAGATGCTCTGGCAGAGCAAATTTGGGATGATCCCAGGATCTTTCTGCTGGGGTTGTGGGGGACTATGTCTGGCACAGACTATCTGTAGCTCCAAAGCAGCAAGGGGAAAGTCCCAACTAAAGCGTTAGTGCAGTGCCTCCCTAAATGCTACACCTTGGTGTTAGGGCTGCTAAAAGCACACACTAATGAGAGTTCTTACAAAGAACTGAGGATACTTACAGCAGTCTCATTCTTCTCAAGATAACATCAGGGGAAGGCACATGTGGGACGACAGAAGGTGAGGTTAGAGGTCTACCATGTCTAAAATATCTAAATTACCTGCATGTCCTTCCCTCATGAGCCATCTCTCCTCATCCAAACCTGCCTCTTCCTTCCAGCCTTCACCCTGACCCTGCCCAGGCAGAACTGACCCGTGTGACAATGGCATTTGGGACTGTTGGGACCTCATTTCCTCTGTGCTTTGGAGGATCCCCCATTGAGCTATGCCCTTCTTGATCAGGGGACCCTTGCTTGAGGTCTCAGGGGCTCCACCACTGCAAGCTACCCACAAAACACTTAACTGCACCCTCTTTGAGCTGCACACACCTTGATTTGTTCTGCATTGAAGCAGCTGGACAATGTCCTGCTCACAGATGCCTCGGGGCAGGACTGGAAAAGGCCCAGGAGGTCTGGGTGTATTTATGGGTAACTTATCACATCTCCCTCTGCTTCCCACAGAGGAGCACAGCTCTGACCCTGGCAGCCCGAGGTTCCCATCCCTGCCCTGATGCTGGTGTCCCCTCCTTTGTGCAGACAGGCTGGGGGATGTGGTGGTGTTTGAATCCAGGTGTTTCCTACTGGCACGGCCAAGACACAACTCACCACTTTGATCTCGGATATGGCTGACACGTCTCCCAAGCTGTTCTTCATTTCCTCGTAGGATTTGCCATCCTAAAGGGAAGAGAGAGTTGCGAGAACCACGGGCTGCCTTTAGCCCACGCTCCTGGTCTCTAATGGGCTCAGGAGATCGTGAATTTTAAACCCCAGTGATGGCCACTGATGTGGCAGCTCCTGCAAACCTCAGCCCCTGGTATCAGGAGACCGCCAGAATCTGAGTTTTCCTTTGAAAACAAAGAAAAAAAATGGACTTCAGCCTTTGTAGTTGTACAATAACAGGTGAAACCAGGAAATTTAAAGACTTTAGAGCAGATGGCAAATGGAGAGAAATAATACTTACTGCTGGGTTTAAATCTTCTATGTTTTAGATGAATCTTGCAGTGCCTGAAGTAATATTCCTTTTTTCCCCTTTCCTGATTAATTTTGCTAAAACAACAGATTATTTCAAAGCCTCAAGTCCTGACTTCTTGTAATTAGGTGCCATGTGTTACCAGATACCTCTTATTTCCTATTTAAAAAAATGGAATATGCTAGATAAATTGGCGAAGCTCATGACTGTGTTTTCCTAGGCAGCCAGGAGATGTCAGTTCTTTACAGAATCATCCAACAAAGTTTCCCAACAAGCACAAGCAACGTAAACACACGGACTGCAGAGAAAACAGATTTAGACCCAAAACTGAGCAAAGAACACACACCAGATGTTTCTGGGATGTCAAGAATTTGGATGGCTTGTCTGTAGTTGCTGAGGCTGCCTACAGGGGATATTTTTAGAGGCACATATTTTATGAACTGTATCCTTGTTTTTCAGCAGTTCCTCGGAAAAAAAAATAAAACAAACCCACAAGTTTTGACCTTTGTTCTAAGCATCAATGTATTTTTAAGGGTCATTGTGAGTTGCTGTCTTATCTCTGCAGATCCAGCTGTCAGGACAGGCTCTCCACCACCACATGGACTGGGAAGAAAGACAATGCAAACCCAGATACAGGAAATAAAATATCTCTCTAAGAGTTTTCCTGCAGTGTGAAGTCCTGGGGAAAGTGGGGAGAAAGGAATTTTTCTTTCCCAGGCATCTCCTGGGGCAGGTTTCCATTTCTGTATGGGGAGGAGCTGGTATTTGTAACTCTGCTTTTGAAGACTGGGACCAAGGGTGACCTTGCTCAGGAGCTCCTGGGCTCTGATGGGCTCTCCACAAACCTGAACACGAGACCTGTCTGCTCACATCTTTCATTTCCCCACAGTTTGCCCTTAAACCTGGGTCATAAATTTGCCTCTGTACCTGCATTTTCAACAATGAACTTTTGTTGGTTTGGTTTGGGTTTTGTTTTTCCTTTATGATGTGGGGTGTGTCTGTTTTCCCTCTGAACTTGATTTTACTCCTCATAGTCCCCACCTCTTTTTGGCTGAAATCTCAAACCTGATTTGGAACCTAACATTTATAAAAATGTGAATATTTTGAGTTCAAGCGCATTTATTTACATTTGCAAAAGCCTCAGTTTGACCAAACAGATACATTTTGTTGGTGAAGGAGCAGAAGCTGCTCAGACAGCACCAGGAGCTCATGGCCCTGCACACGACAGGAGGTTGGAACTGGATGATCTTTAAGGTGCCTTCCAACCCAAGCCATTCCATGATTCTGTGAAACTCAGGACATGTCCTAGTGAGGTTTAATTTGTATATCCTATGTTCACCAACAACACCACCCTCCAGGCACCACTGAGAACACGAGCACACCACGGGGCTTTTGCAGTGACTTACGCTCCATTTGTAGGGGTCCCAAGCGTTGAACCATCCTGTGAAGTTGAGGGGCTCACAGCCCTGCTTCACCAGGATGATGGGAGTTGCCAAGTCCCTCCCGGCCGGATGGGTCCTGAGATACTCCTGAGCCGAGGCAATCGCCTCGCTCCTCTCCTGTGCGTTGGAGGCTTTGCCAACCCAGAGGAAAATCTGCGAGGGGAGAAGGTGTTGGAGGTCAGTGAGCCTTTAGAACCTGTGCAGACACGGCTGTTTGTTCTCCCCTGCCAGTGGGAGCGGAGATAAGATTGGAAATGTGTTTTCCCAGTATTTCCCTGTGATTCTGAGCCCCGATTTACCCCCAGCCAAAGGAGATATTGCTTTTGAGACAGGCATGGAGCATAAATATCTCAGATATATCTTGCACATTTCAAGGTAGATGGAACCAGTCACGGGCCGAGACCCAACTCAATAAACACCCAACTAAAGCCACAGCCTGTTTGAAAATATGTCTGGGGAGGAGGGGAGGAGGCCTTTTCTGACCTCTTCCCACGTGTCCAGCAGCATGACATCATCTTCATCCAGATCCTCCTGGCAGAACCCGACCACCTCTGTCATGATGAACCGCCCTGTCTGGTTGGAGCACTCGAAGAGGCGAGGCTGGTAGTGTGTGACCTGCTCCTGGAACCTGCCTCAGGCACGGCAGGGGAGGAAAAAGCAAGAAAGGTGGAAATCTTTCCCTCCTGGCTCACTGCAGGGCCCTGAAGCTACTTGTTGTGGCCTTGAAGGAAGAGGTGGAACACGGCAACACTCATCTAAAGGCCTGAAAGTCAGCAATGACAGGTTTCAGGGGAATCTCAGACCATTTTAATGATTTTTAAAGGTAATTTTTTCTCCACCCAAAGAGGGCAAAAGCAGAACCCTTCTCTCATTCTGGTGATGAGCCTGATGTGAGGTGAAGGATCACTTGTTTGCAAAGGAAGCCATCGCCTGCCCAGAGGGCTGGAGAAATCCATTTTGTTCAAAAGCAAATTTAGTCTCATCATTCTTCTGGGGCTGCCCGTAAAGATGATAATGGTTGGAAATGGTTCCTGCACCCCTTAGGAAGAGATATGGGGTAGGTTTACTGGGGGGAAAGGAGGATGTAGCACACCCTTGTCTGCAGACCTTGGACCTGTAGCTCCCACTTCAGGAGAACTCCTGGCCCAAAAGCCAGGAAAGAAACATCTTGGTGTGGTTCCTGACCAAGGTTTTGGTGATATTCTGGCTTTGTGCTCCCTTTACTGAGGACACAGGATCGAAGTATTCAATTTCCTGAAAAAGTTTTGATCCCTTGCTTAATGTCCCCTGGCCAGGCCCAGAGGAACAAGCAGGTCATTATTACCTCTTTTCACTGGCGTAAGGTGCTTTGCCTCCCAGAGCTTCCCAGAACTCTGCTGGCTCCTGTCCTTCCAGAATGGTGTGCCTGTCACGTCTGGAAACGATGTCAGCCACCATTTTTGCCATCTCCCGCTCATCTCCGCTGCATCCCTGCGTTCAGGATAAAAGATTGAGGTGGAGTCAGGGACAGACTGGCAGAACTCATCTGTGGGGAAAAGCTGGTTTAGTCCTCTGGAGAGCTTTCGACCTGCTTGAATGCTCATGAGCTGATCACTCAGAATCCGTTTCTAGTCCTTGAAGGGACATTTAGTGCAGCCAACAGCACCTAGAACAAAACTCAGAATGACAGAATGATTTGGGTTAGGAGGGACTTTAAAGATCGTCAGGAACGCCTTGCACTTGACCAGGTTGCCCAAAACCCCATCCAACCTGGCTTGGAACACTTCCAGGGATGGGGCATCCACAACATCTCTTCTTTGGTTTGATCTACCATCTCATCCTGACACACGTGACTGAAACAAGGTAAATGAATTTGCTCTCATCCTGGCTGGTTTCTTACAGCTGGAAAATGTGGGGTGATTTATTCATCTGAAAGCCGTGTGAACATCTACAGTGAGGTGAGGCGAAGCCCACCATGGGTTACTTTTGTAGAGAGGGCTGTTACTGCTGACCCTCCACAGAGAGAGCCCTTTCCTGGGTGCACTTTTCTCAATTGAATAATGAAGGCTGGAAAAGACCTTTACGATTATGAAGCCCAACTGCCAACCCAGCACCACTAAACCATGTTCTCAAGTGCCACATCCACACGTGTGTTGAAGACTTCCAGGGATGGTGACTTCACCACTTCCCTGGGCGTTCTGTTCGAATGCTTGACATCCCTTTCTGTGCAGAAATATTTCCTAATATCTAATATTAACCTCCCCTGGCACAACTTGAGGCCATTTCTCCACTGAACTAATGGGCCACCTGCCCAAGGATTCACCTCCATCACCTAGTGGAGGCAGGAGACTCAAGCCCCACCTCAGCAATTTTGGTTTCCTTTGGCTGCCTCCCCATGTCTCATTGCAGACTCACCTTCCCACACCACAGGTAGCAGACTTGGCTGGTGGTCAGCAGGAAAACATCATTGGAGTTGAGGGAGGAGGCTCGGGCTGGCACCTCTGTGGCCTTTGTGTTCACCTCATCCGTGCCCCTCACCTGGAAGAGGCGGATCGCTGGCTCGGGCGTGCTTTTCTGAGCCCGGCTCGTGCCGCCCTGCAAGGGGAGAGAGGGAAGGATGGTACTGGGAGGTGAGGAGGACACACAGATCCAGGGTGGGATTGGTTTGAGGAAGGCTTCGGGCTCGCAGCCCTCCCCACTGTTGTAATGATGGACCGTGGTTCTGCGCTGAGCAGGTGAAGAAATCCAAACACCTTCTGATTCCAGGTCAGAATGAAACCCACGTGGCACAACTCCCACATTTCTCCCTGATTACTGAGTCTTGACCAGCTCCCATCAAGATCCTCAAGATGAATGTGACCAGATCTTGGTGTCTGTAGAGGATCTGTCATGCAAACTGGGCAAGGCAGCTGGACCCCGATTTCCAGCTGTGCTCATCTTAGCTGAACATCTGCTATGGAAACCATATAGTGGGACCAACACTGAGAGCTGAGGTCAATCCCCCTCTCCCATAGCCACTTGGAATTTCTCCACCACAGATGTCAGCAGCCAAGGCAGCAAGTGAAGTGGGTTGGTAGTTATGTCATGTAATTCTGGCAAGGACAATTCAAATCAGGTTTGTAGGATATTTTGGAGGACCCTCTCTGGACAGCAGCATCTATGATTCACAGGATTACTTCCTTATTCTAACTGCAAAATATTTTGGGATGGAGTTGGAATGAACCTCACACATCACTGCTGAAGCTCAGGGGTGGACAATTGAGTTGGGTCAGTCCAGGACTGTGTTTACACCAACAGTGTTCAGACTGCTTGGGGAGTGCTAGAAATGTCCCCTCTGCCAGCCCATGCAGAGCTGGCAGGCTCCTTTCCTGAATATCAGCCCATTTTTGCTGGACTATTTCCAGTGCAGCTGCCGAGCCATCGCTGGTGCTCCCACCTCCCAAAGCCACGTTACCTCGTAGATGACCAGCCTGCCCTTGAAGATGGCCAGGAAGTGCCTGGGCTCCTTGCCCATTGTCACTCGCACCTGCACGGCCTCATCCCCGTATTTCTTGTCCAGCTCGATGGCATTGAGGGCACAGGCAGTGATTTCATCCACGGAGGCGTGGCGGCCCTGGGGGACAGAGAGGTGACACGCAGTGTGATCAGAGTGAGGGTACAAACATCTTCACAATCCAACATCTTGCCAATCCCAAAGTGTGTAGTATTGTGAGGTCAGAGTTAAAACTTCCTGATATTTATATTTCCCTGGCATTCTGGTTTTGTAGGCTTTAAAATCCCATTTTTGAGCTTCTCTCTGCATGAAAATATACTTTAAAAAGGAAAGCAGAGGTGCTCATATACCCACAAAACTCCAGGAACTGAGGCTTTAAGGGACAGCCTGACTCCAAAGTTTGACCTCAGCACTGTAAGCCCCATCATCCTTCACTCTGTCTGTCTGATTTTGCTGATGCTCAGTCTGATGCCACTTTGGGATCAGTGTCCATGCTGCCTACAAAGGACAGCTTGGGGTATTTGAAACTGATGAACAAAGAGTGTCTCAGTTTTCCTGGGTGCTCGGGCTGGGATTTTTGGGCGCAATTGCTTCCTTTAGCTTTAGGCTCGTATAGCAGGCACAGCACAGTGCCCCCTGCTCTGCTTTGACCTACCTGCCACATGTAGAGGACGTAGTGGGGTCTGCCTGACCTCAGGTAGGTGTACAGGACCAGGTAGCAGTCACCCCCGTAGAACTGCCCGTAGGTCTTGGGATTCACCGGCTGCATTTGCAAGTCCTCAATCCTCCACACCTAGGGAAAGAAACGTCTTGGTGAGCAGCAGTGGAGTCAAGGTGAGGACAGAGCACAGCCCTTTGGCTAACACACCACTGAAACTTCAGGTGTTCCCTCATGTCCTGTCACTGGTCACCAGAGGGAAGAGATCAGTGCCTGCCGCTCCACTTGTCCTCGTGAGGAAGCTGTAAACTGCCATGAGGTCCATCCCCAGTCCCCCCCAAGCTGAAAAAACCAAGGGATGCTTGGAAACAGGCTGATTATTGCACCCTCTGTCAGCCAGAGGAGCTCTCTCACCTCGATCTCCCCGGAGGCATCGTCAACCATCCTCTGCTCAGCTGCCAGCTCTGGTCTGGCGTGGAGCTGGGTCGTGTCAAACTTCACCTGCTCCACCTTGGCTGCGTGCACCAGCAGAACAAAAACAAGAACCCAGTGAATGCACAACAACACGCAAACCCTTCCCATCACCCCCCCACACAACCATTTTACAGCAAGAAGAACCCAGTCCAGGTTTGCAAGAAGCCACTGCTGCCCCCAGTAAACCATTGTTGGTTTTGGAATATGGAAGAGCTCACAGACTTCAGTGTTGACCTGTTACAGGCTGGAATTGGCCATACAGCATGTCCCAGTGATGGCTGGCTGGTAAAAATATTAGTAGTCTCCTGACTGAAAATTCTTAATTGTTCTCCAAATCTATAAATATTTCCCTGCTTTTAAAATGTTGATTTCAGAAATGAAATGCCTACATTTCTCCAGCTCATGACAAAGAAAGAGAGTATTGATGGACAGCACAGAGAGAAACAGAGATGGAGAGAAAAGAGAGAACTTGCAAGGGAAAGAGATCTGTGGCTCTCAAGCTGTTATTGATGGAGACATTCAGCATCTCTGTCACCTCCCCATCATTCATCAACAAGTTCTCTCTCTTTGGAATTGTTTAGTCTTTGGGGTTAATGCATTGTAATATTCCCTTCAGCAGTGTGATAAATACACCATTTACACCCGGTGTAAATCCAGCATCATTCCATTGATTCAGGAGGGGATTGGACGAATACCAGTGTAAATGAAAGCAGAAATCCTTATCAGGCTCAGCATTAGCCCTTTATAAACGAAACCTGGAACTTCTGCAAGAGGGAATCTTGCATACAATTGTTCAGAGGGGAGGGACTCTCTGCCAACATTCACATTTAGAGTAAGTGGGAATTTGGTTCATATGAGAAAATTCAGCAGACCTGAATGTTACTGAGTTCATGAATCCTTTCCATCTACTGAAGAAGATGGAAAATACAAAGCACTAGGAGAGTGTGCATTAGATTTTCAAGATCCTGAAGGCAGGAGACAGTTGATATGAATGATGTTCCCTCAGCTACTGCTCAGCACAGGTAGGAAAAACAAACCCAGGACCAACATGCTCACCAATTTTTCCAGTAGTGTAGACCTTGCCCAGCCCTTGTGTTTGGTTCTTTTCTGTCCACCTCTGGAAGAGCTGTTTGAACATGGCTGACTCTGCTCCATCATTGATCACCTCAACGTTGGTGGAGGAAGGATAGCCTTTGGCTTGGATAAAACCCTGGAGGGGTTCAGAAGGGTCGTTAGTGGGAACACAGTGAGCTTTTTACAGACATGAGGAGGGGGGTATCAACCTGAACCAGCCCTAAGAGTGAACATCCCTCACTGAACACAGGGTGGGATTCACCCCAAGACTGGCTTTCAGACTAATCAGAGGTGACAGGAGACTGTCGCTGTAGTATCCATGTTTATTTCTGTCTTTAGGGGACTGAACCCCACCCCTACCCCTCTTCTCCAAACTTTTTGTCCCTCTCTAAGCCAGGAAGACTGTCCTGCCTGTAGCCTGGTAGAGAGAATGGGAATGAAGGGGTGGAGGCAGCTCAGCACCCCAGAGCATGAGGTGTGTTCTGAAACTCCCACAAATCTTTTTTCTTCTTTTTTTCCCCCCCAAACATTATTTCTTTGCAACAGTGCTACTATTGAGTTAAAACACTACTTCAACTGAGGTGCTTGATACAATATGAGTGGGAAGAAAATGTTCTGTGTGTCCGGCACAATGCCAAAATCCTTGCTCAGTTTTGGGAACCGCTCTTGTGTTTTTCTGAGCAGGCTCCAGGATGACCCGAGGTGCAGTGCTGGCAGCCGTGGTTCAGGGAAGGAGCCTGATTGTGGCTTTCTGAGCATCCAACTTCAGCTGTAAAAGCTGCAGCCACACACTGCCCCCAGGGAAATGCAGAGCAGATGGTCCTCCCATCCCTCCCACCTGCCACACTGAAAGAAAGACATATCTTTTGTTCTACATGTGTAGCTCAGGGCCAGGATTTGCAGAGCTGATTGCCTACTAAAATGAGCCCGAGTCAAGCTCTTGAAAGAAGCACAGAGGGCAGTGAGATAAGTTTTAAGGCAAAGTTTTTTAAGCTTTTCTTCTCTGAGACAATAGGTGCAATCCTATTGAAGCTGGGTGTCTCCAGGTAGGACCTTACTGAAGGTGAAACCACTGAAATTCAATATCTCCTAATTAGAACTCATGGAAGATGAGGCCATTTTTGGTCTTCCTGTAAGTAAATGGCTAATTAAAAGCTGTGTTCCCTCATAGTCTTCACTTCAACATGCCAACTTGTAGAAAAATACCAAATGCTTTTCTTGCTCAGGCTCCCTTGAGGCTAATTTTTTCTGAGAGGGAGAGTTGAGGAATGCTCTGACAGAAAATAACACATGGATGTCAGAGCCCCTTTCATATCTGTTTATGCACCTTTTGACCATGAATTTGTCTAATCCCATCTTGACCCTGCTGATCCTCTCTGACTCCCTCATCCCTTAAATCGACAGTTTCCAGAAGTTCACTATTTACCATGTAGAAAAGTATTTCCTTTTATACTCTATTTTCTTCAACCTTTTTTTTTCTTAGTTTTAGTGGCAGGTCTTAGTCCTAGCACAATTTGATGACTAACAATTTTGTGTTTATGTCACCATGCCTCCCGTAGACATTTAACTTCTCTCTCTGTTATTACTCAGGCCAGCTCCCCAAGACCTACACTTAATTGTAATTAGTGGTCAGATCTAGATCAGCACATATCAACCGCCCACGACATTGTTTGCACTATATTACAACTCACCACAGCTCGAGTGAATGCTGCTTTTTTCTCTTCTGGGCTGGAGGCTTTTCCTCTCCAGACATAAATTTTAAAGCCACCTTGGTCTAAAATGTAGCAGTCCTGAGTTTAAAATGAAAAAAACAGGAAACAGAAAAAAACAGATGTGAAAAGCTCTGTGCAGGAAAAGCTCATAATTTGTAGCCTGATCAGGTTGGATCCTCCTTGAAGATTTAGGTTAGATGTGTATCTAGCTCTTTTCTCTGCCTTGCAGAGCTCTAGCCCTGGTGCAACCATTATCAGAGGTGACAGAGGATAGATTTATCGTGGTCCATAAATGGGGTACAACCACCACCAACCCTACAGGGCAGGGGCTCACAGATGTGGGCACACCTGGCCCAGGCTGCTGATTTATAATTGTAATTAGTTAAAGTATGTATTTTTCTTAGGCATTGATCAAAACTGGCTATTACCACTTCACAGAAGTTCTGAAACCAAAACCACCACCAGCTCTAAAAGGGACCATGAGAAGTATATGCTGAAATACCACCCCCAGCCTGCTGCTGGTGGTGCTCATTTATACCCAAATCTGCTACTAAAGGAGCAGGAAATGTCCAAGTTTGACATCTTCTGCACGAATATTTTGTCCCCATTTGGATCCCTGATCTGGAGCTGAAAGTGTTGCGTTGCTGTGAACGCAGTAGGTCCCGAACCCGAAGGGGATGAGGTGTGTGCTGAGCCCCTCCCCACTGCAGAGAGCTGCTGCTCCAAACACTGTGGGACCAAAGGCTGCTCCTTTTTCAAACGGCACTATGAAAGGAAAAACAAAGGCTTCATATGTCTGCAAAGAGAAGGTGAGATTTTAACAAGGCTGACATCAGGATGAAAAGGGGAGCGGGAGCCTTGCGGCACAATGCTGCTTTGGAATAGGCTGGTCTGCACTGCAGAGAATTAAGGATGAGCAATTCTCTGCCAAATTTCAGTCAGAAGAAAAGCCTCTGTTTTCTGAAAAACTCTGCACAGAGGGTCTGTCAGGAAATCTCCTTCAAGGGTGGGTCACTGAGACCAGCCACTTGCTACAGCAGGAAAACAAATCTCCCTGGTTTCGTGAGCAGGGTATTTATTTGCTCTGGAGTCAGCAGAGGGAAGGCTATCCCTGAACATCAGGTATTAAGAAGCCTTCACTCCATCTGGAATTTATTCCTGGTATGCAGCTCTCCCTCACTGTGATTGCCAAGCTAATATAATCCTTGGCTGAGAGCATCAATTTGCCATCTCTTCTTGGAACAGCTTCAACACACCACCTACCTCCGGCTGCTGAGACTGTAGCAGGGCTAAGCTGTCCTAACCTAACAGCAGGGCTAAGCTGTCCTAGTGATGGAAGGCCTGATAATTTTCAGGAAACAGGTGCTCAGCTGAAAACAAAGTGAGCCACAGCCTCCCTTTCTCTCGGGAAAGTCCTCTCTGGCTTTGTCTCACCTCGTGCTGGAGCAGATCCTGTGTCAGGGGCCGGGTGGCGATCTCCTGCACCACCAGGTCATTGTCCTTCTCATAGACACTGCAAGACAGAGCCATGGAGCTGGGTTAGACCCCAGAGAGCCCTCCTCTGTGAGAAGGGATGGGGTTTGGAGCCCAGCCCAGCACTCACTGGTAGAGCCGGACGTTGGCTTTCTGCAGCTCGTCTGCTTTGGTGTCGGGGATGGCGTCGCGGAGCTCGCCGTGCCTCTCGCCCAGCACCATCCTCATGATCTGCATCAGGTCCGGGCAGTCCCTCTCGTTGTCAATGATGCCAATCTGGGCACGGCCGCCCCTCTCGCTGTCCCTGATGCTCCGAGCCAGAGCGAGACCCTGGACAAGGAACCACAGGGGTAAGTCCTGACACACACCACAAATTCAGCGAGCCCCAGACCCCAAGCAGCGACTGAGCACCAACAGCCCAAACCAGGTTATCACAGCTCTCTGACGCTCCTAGTGTCCTCCAAATTTAGCTATTAAAGAAGCAGATATGTCTGTAATGCCTGATTATTAACTAACCCATAGGAAAATATTGCTAATTGTAGTCGCTGCTGATGCAGCTCCTGCAGGGCACAGGTGTGTGGGAGCCACAACAGGCTCTGCCTGTGTGTGACTGTGCACAAACAGGTCCAAGGGTGTCATGGGATGGGCTGGGGGAGAGATCAGGCTCTGCCTGTGTGAGACTGTGCACAACAGGTCCAATGGTCCCGTGGGATGGGCTGGGGGAGAGATCAGGCTCTGCCTGTGTGTGACTGTGCACAGGCAGGTTCAATGGTCTCGTGGGATGCTCTGGGGGAGAGATGCACACACGCTGAGGCTGGGATGCTGCAGAGCTGCAGGACCCTCACTGCCCCAAGGTGACTTTTTATGTTTAAATGTTTCAAGTGTTCAAAAAACATGGATGTCTTCTGTGAAAAAAGCAGCGTGAAATGTCAAGCAGCTAATTAGGCTGAAATCTCCATTTCCCATTGAGTTTTTTGGTTCCCCTTACTGCAATAGCTTTGAAAGATTCCTCTCTTTCTTAGACATAGGAATGACCTGCTTGAGGCCTGAGATGAACCCAGCAGCCATGAACCTGCTCCCTCTCCTCTGTTGAGGATTGCTTTATCTCTTCTTCAGTATCCACAGGATCTCCACCGTGCCCCAAAAATGGCATTCCCTGCGGAGATTCCCCCTCTCCCAGTTCATCAGGGGACACCACACACAGAGCAGACCCACCTGCCCTTTAATATTATAATGACCACAAGCTTGGCCACCAGCTTTGCTGGTGACCCACTGCTGTATCTTCCTTTATTATACCTCTGTGTCTTGGTTCCTCTATCAGTAAAATAAGGATAATGATCCCTTTGCAAAGTGCCTTAAGAGCTATAGATCTGACCTATCAGCACCTGGGTAGTGCATTCCTGCTTGTCTCATACTGACCAAGCTGGAATTCCCTGTTGATGCTGTAAACAAATAATTAAAATTAATCTACCCTCGGGTGGTTACTGCAGCTAAACCTACTGGAGCTGCTGACTTTCTAATCCTGTGCCATGCAAACTGCCGGGCACAGAGGGATGGAGACGAGCTCCAGAGGGAGCTGGATGACTTTCTGGGGCTGGAACTAGTGATGTGGCCTCGGCTGCCTGTGAAACTCAACCTGAGGCCAGGTCTGAACTGCAGCAAAGCACTTCCATGGGCCTCTAAAACCAGCAGATGGGCAAGGAGAAAATTTATCATTATTTACCTTGCTCATATCCATGTTGATGCTCTTAAGATTTTTGCTGTGAAAACACTGTGAGTTTTTTTCTTTAATTTTTTTTTCCCTAGGCATCAAAAAATATCACCTTAAACCAAGTGGCTTTCACCCGTACTCACCCTGGATTTCTCAGCAATGCTGCAGCTGGGCCCATTCCACTGGATCAGCACTTTACCAAGGTCCAGCAAGAAAACATCTCCCTTATTGAAACTGTCCCAGGAGAGTGCTACCTGTCACAGGAAATGAGAGAGTTTGGCAAAGTGGGGAGGATGAGGAGAGCTGCAGGTGGCAAGTCACAGCCATGGGAAACCTGTCCCTGGGGAGGTAAGAACAGGTTTGCAGTGACTGCTCATTCTGCTGGCACTCAGCTCTTCACTGAGCACAGAGGCCTCTCTCACAGTAACATCAAACCCTCAGGTGAGGACTTGAAAACTGTCCTGAAATAGAAGTTCTTGTGCAGAAATGAGATACCCACCAGGCAAATCTGCTCGGAAATCAGTGTAGGAGGAGAGAGAAGCAGAAATGATCCATAAGAAGAGCAGGGTCTTCTTCTTACCTCTGTGGCTGACACGTGCTTCTTGCCCTTGACGTGAAGGAGACGCTTGATGTTGTACATGTTGGTCTCCACGTGCTTAAATCCTGAAGCCACTCCTCCCTTCTTGTAGCTGTTGTGTAGCAGAGAATAAAGAGTTAGAGCTGGTTAGAAAATACCTTCCCCTCTATCCTCTGAGAACATCCCGAGCTTTTGGTGACAGCTAAAAAATCTAGAGGCAAAGTAACCTCAAAGTTCTAAAATTGCAGTGTCAAATGCAGTGTTGCCTCACTGTGCTGCTCATGGTCCTTATCATGGTGTCTGTCTGCCTCTTATGGGTGTTGTGTTGCTGCTCTGCACACTCTTATAGAATCATAAAATCATTTATGTTGGACAAGACTTTCAAGATCATCAATTCCAAGCATTAAACATCCTGGGAGAAGATGAACAGGCAGGTCAGGGATGGCAGTGGAAGCAAAACACAACCAAACTGAAAACCCCATTAACCATGGCAGTGGCATCCCAAAATTGAAATATTCCATAAGCATTCAATTAAAACATGAAACAGACTTGGCAAAATACAAACTTTCAGCTAAAATTTAGTTTTCTTCTAAATAGTTATTCTATTAAAGGTAGCTTAGACAGGAAACTGCCACCAGAAGCAGAACAAAACTGTGAACAGGTACAGAACACTGTCTTTCTCTCTGATTTTACCTCCCAGTTTTTTTCTTCCATCCTTGAAGACACTTTGCAGTGGCCACTCTCAGCACTGTTATCACCTCATGCCACAAGGCCATCCCCTCTCTTGTGGAAACTTTACACAATCATGTCACGAGGGGACACAACCCCCCAAGGAATTCCCAGAGCCCTTTCAATGTTTTTTGGGCAAGTCTAACCCACTCTTACATATCCTAGACCATTTTAGAACACAGATCCATTGTTCACACTGCAGTAATAATTGACACAATGCAATTGCCATTTAGTGGGAAAAAGGGACAATTGTTGATTACAGGTTTTGCCATGTGGGTAGTAGATGTATTTTATCACAGCTGGAAAGGTACTGCCTAATGTGGTCAGAAATGTCATTCACAGCACTTTAGACTTGTTTGGCCTGGTGTAAAATATCCACAGAAGGATGCTCTGGTGATTAGTCCACCTGCCAAGACGTGGAAAGAGCTTGCTTTAATTTCTCATTCTGCCTCAGACTTCCTGACTGACCACAGGGATGTGGTTTAGACCCAGATGAAGTTTAATTCATGCTGATTTCAGAGGCAGATAGGTTTCCAAACAGACTGGTTTTGAGGGTCTGATTTTTGGTCCTTCATTGTCCCTTACTCGTCTTGAGGATGAGGGTAAAAGCACTTTTCTGTCTCAGAAAAGTTCTGAGGAGATTTATGAGAGGTTGTTGAGATGCACAAGACAGAGATATTCAGCCAGACTGGGATGGAAGATATTGACCCAGGATGGGTTTTCATTTGAGTTTCCTTCAGCTGTTTGAAACCAAAGCACTCAGGCTGTTTATTGCCAATGAAGATCCTCCTGGAGGACAGTGATTGGAGTCCTTCCAAAAACCCCAGAGTGAGCAAAGACCCTGGGATTGGATTAAATATATCAACATATCATATATTCAACAGTGTCTTTTAGATGACAGAAATTCAAACTTTCCTTCCACTACAGGAATATTACTCTCAGTATGAGCCAAATCAGCACTTCACTTCGAGGTGCATATCAGTCTGAAGTGCTCGGAATGGGCACTTGAAAGTCTGTGGAGGAGAGGAACGAAGACCCTGGGGTGAACAAAAGGGAGGTTAAGATGCAATTACTGCAAATATCTGGGAAAATGACCAGTGGAACAGAATGCCACGGCTACAGACTCAATGTTATAAATAATTCCTTCAAAATGGGAATTCTTTGCTCTGAATTTTAACAACCTCAGCACTGATCCATATTTTTCACATTTTTGAGGTATGGACGGCTCTGAGACATAGAGAAACAGGGGAAACCCACCTCAGTGAAGGTCATTTTGAGCTACTCACATGATCCCGTTGCGGAAATAGCTCTGGAAGGTCTCGGACTCGTGTCCCTGCACCTCGCGGTGCTGCACGGGGCTGCCCCCGAGCGCCGTGTCCAGCTGGGTCACGTACATGGCCGCGGCCCCTTGCTCATCCTGGGAGGAATCCTTGCCAATCCAGTAGTGCAGATCCACAGCAGAGCCACGGGAGGTCCTCTTGGTCTGGAAGAGGTGGGGAGGACAAGTCAGGATGAAGACACAGACCATTTTTGTGTTTCCAAACCACAGGGTCCTTTCCCAGTTCTGCCTTCCTCCTGGGCAAGAGGAGAGAGGATGGAGCCTCAGGTACTCCCTGGGAGCTCAGCCTGGAGCTCTCCATATTCAGCAGAGCATTTATGGAGTCTATAAACTGAAATGAAGGATGTTTCTGCCTGATATTCTTTTACAACTCCTGTTACCAAGAAAAACTGAGCACCTGTGCAATTAAAAAAAATTAATGTGTTCAGCTTGTCCTGCTCTTGTAGATTTTGATATTAAGACTTAAAGCAGATTCTTCTCACTGAACACTTTTTGAAATGCAACACACACTGCTATTTATTTGCCTGGAGATGCTACCCTTTCTTTCCTCTTGTCTTTCTCGTACCACACGACAGAGCAGCACAAACTGCCTCGGAATTCCTGCTGACTTGCAAAACAGACATAACTCCAAATGAAGCTGAGCCCGTGTGTGCATGCTGGGATTCATCTTATTACAGAAAACCCCAGCAGCCTGGAAAAAGGAGGCAAGCAGGCTGAGAAGAAGGTGTGCTTAGCGTTATTTGAGCTGTGCCAGCTATTTTTCAGCACCCACTGTGTTAAATCCCATCGTGGACACCTGGGAAAGGTAATAAAAGCTCATTTTATAAGCTGGATTTGACACTAAGTTCTGTTTATTTGCTTTGTGCAGCAGTACCACAGCGAAACACAGCAGAAGGAGTTGAATAAAATACAGCTCTGTTCTTCAGGCACAGATAATTAATTTGTGGAAAAATCACTCAATTTAATACATTGCTATTGAAGATGATCAAAGTCCCATTGTCCCATGGACAATCTTTATTTGGAGACACTCCAGTGAAGAAGCAGAATGCAAAGATGAGTGGTTTTACCATCCTGTCTTCCAGGGAAAAGGAGAGTAGTGGGCTGATTAAGGGCTCTTCTGCCTGGGGAAGTTGTTGCAGCAGAAGCTGAGCCTGTGACCATCAAAATCCACATTTACACTCTCAGCTCCCTGCAAGGACACCCGTATTCTCAGCGTGTGTTTGTGGGCCTGTAACTCAGGCTTTCAGCACTCAGGAGGTACCCTAAAGGCACGTGTGTGGGGAATTTGAGCAGAAGACACATCCTGTGTTGCTTTCCCATCCTGGGGCATTGGGGGTGTGCACTGGGTTATTGTGGGGCCATGGAAGCATTGCTGCCTCCCCACTGACAGAGATGTTTGCAGGAGCCACACTCACACACAGGAAGCTGGAAAAGCTTCTGGTTTCCCCCACATGGATGGGTTTTGGTACAATGGGACCTGGGTTGCTCTGTGCAGATGAAGAGGTTTGGAAGGGATTTTAGGAGGTGAGTGTAACACATCATCCTCGTGCCAAAATCTGAGAACATGAGGCAGTTTGCACAGAGCAGAGCTGGTTCTCAGCAGTCCCTCGTGCTTCTGGCCAGCCCAGGTTCAGCTGGTTGCAGGTAGATCTGGACCAAATCTGGGTGGGGCTGATGGAATGTCCTTATGGGGACATGAGACGGGCTGCAGAGCCTCTGCTGCTGACGTGACACATGACAGGGAATATCTTCATATCCCACATCGCCTGCTGAAAATGAGACCCTCCAGCAGGTCACATCCCACATCCCCCAAGGACTTCCATAAACCATTTAAATGTGGGCCTTGATTGAGTTTTCCAGGAATGTCCTGGTCATTTTGCCATGCCTGGGCATGACTCAGTTGATTGGAAGATAAACAATTTTAATGAATTACTAAGTTAATGGTTCCTCTGAACTTCTGATTTACTAAACAGTGCTGTCGCAAGAGCCACGTGAAATTCAGATCCATGATTAGATGGTGAGCACACATGCACAACCACTTCAACAGTGCTTTTGCCACAGGACAGGTACCCAGGAACCAAGGCAGATCTAAATAAAAAGGGTTGAACCAGCTGCCCAACAGAGACCAGAGTTTGCTGTCTTACTTACATGCAAAATGATGTAACAGTCCCCTTCAAAAAAAGTCCCATAAGCTTTTTCAGGTACAGGAACCATCTTCATGTTCTGTAAGGAAATCAGAGTTGGGGTCATTGCTAAAAGTGAAGAGCCAGAGATCGGTGTGTGTGAAACGGGACAGGCTGGGGTGCACAGAAGGTGACAATCAGAATTGGGAGAAGGAGGAATCAGGGCTGAGTCTGTGAGCTGGGAAAAACCACTTCTGGAGGGAATCTCCAAATAGTAAGGAGTAAGAAGGGAAAATGATGATTTTGCTTGGACAGACTGACAAGTATGTTTTAGTCTCCTTGCTTTTCTGCAGTCCTGTGGATTTAGACCTGGGGGTCAGGCTGATGTGCTCCAGAGCTTGCATTTGTAGGGAATTCCCCAGGCGAATGAGCACATCTCATCCTAGGTTTAGTTTTGGGCACAGTTTTTA
Source organism: Pachycephala philippinensis (assembly GCA_013397055.1). Classification (NCBI taxonomy): domain Eukaryota; kingdom Metazoa; phylum Chordata; class Aves; order Passeriformes; genus Pachycephala; species Pachycephala philippinensis. The sequence continues at coordinate 114,198 of VWZT01005961.1, read as the reverse complement.
CTCAGTGCCCGTGAGCTCAAGGACAGCTTTCAGCACTTTGTCAGGATAACCACTCTGCCAGGGGTTCAGGACAGCCTGTGGTGCTGAGAAAAGACAGAGCTGAGGACACTGATGGGTCCCTCACCCCTCCAGACCCTAACTGCAGACTTCCTCTGGCACAAGTGCATAATTAACCAGCCATGCCCAGCGCAGGTGCCTGGATGTGCCACCCACCAGCCCACAGGCAGCTCCTGGGCTGGAGCTGGCTCTGTGGTTCCCTGAAATTAGAGACACGCATTCTTCTGCTGGCCTGACTTGTTTCCCAGCATACCAGCTTGACCCCTGTGAACCCACACAGCTCTAATTACAGATCCTCTGGAAAGCAGCTCAGCGCAGTGCTTGGGAGAGAAATGGGAAGGTGAAGGCCCTGGGATGTTTGGAACACAGTTGTGACCTGCAGAATATTGCTTGGCGATGTTGGAGCCTCTTCCCACTGCTCCCCTGTGTGGATTCTGCACCTCAGTCTAAACCCACTCTCGTTGCAGGGGAATGTTCTGGTGAATTGGGCCAAAAAAAGGCAGAATTGAGCACAGCTCAGCTCCAATCGAAAATCAGATCCCCCCAGCAGCAAAAAGGTGACCTTGCAGGCTGCAGGATCTCTCCTTGCAGTGACACAGAGCAGGAAAGGCAAGGAAGAAGTACAGAGACTCCATGGAATGCCTTTGCTGCAATAATAGGTGTCTTCCAGCAGCTGCTGACATAGACTGAGGCTACCTATGGATAACCCATCTCCTTGGTGAAACAGGGAATTTCTGGTGTGTTAGAGCAGCCTAGCATTGATTCCAAAAAAGGGTGAGAAAAGCCTCCAGTGCTGGAGGAATGGTTTCAGTCCCACCACATTGCTGTTTCCTTAGTAAATATTATCATCTCTGTTTTACAGAGCAGGAAACCAAAACAATAACATGTTGAACGTTTCATGGGGAGACACTGAGTCTGTCTCCCACTGTATCTTATCTGTAGGACCCTCTTTTCCCACACAGATTACTGCAAGATTCCATCTTTCTTAAAACATAAACACAGACACAGATGTGCAGAGGACATGTGCCACCACTGTGACAGAGGACACGTGCCATCCCTCTTGTCATACCTCTATGCCCCATATCTGCAGTCCCAGCTTTCTCTCGATGGTTGGGAGATTCGTGTCACCGTCTGTCATCCTGCAGTCTGAGCTAGAAGGCAAAGGAAGAAAAAACCAAAATAATTTTATAATTGGATGTAACGGTGAGTGTGCTGGTCAGCTGGGTTCCTGTCACCATCAGAGCAGGTTTAATACAGATTATCCACACTTTGAAGTGTCCCTGCCTCTTTGCTGACTGTTAATATTTAGGTGGGATGAACCCCCGTTCCCAGGCTATCCATGCTCAAGCAGAGTGTGGGATCAGAGCCCAGCAAACGCTGGATAGGATGCTGTGGTTTGGGTGGGGGATTATTTTCCCTGGATTTGAACAGGTGGAAAGGATCCACTGGGGTGTGGGACCTGCCATCAGGACTGGTTTGTTCCCACCACGGCACGAGGGGTGGAGGAGACACAAGTGGACCTCCAGGAGTCCTGTGCCCTCCTGGGCCAGTCACTGGAGATCAGGTCAGATCAGGTCAGGTCCCCTGGCCCTGGGGCACTGGGAGCCCAAGGAATGAAGCCCTTTAGGACAAGATTCGGGTCTAAACTGAGATAGGTATCTCGGGGCAGGGCACCAGGCTCCCTGCTCCCTGCAGGCACAGCCAGCACAGCCAGCAGAGCACACAGAGCTATCCAACCAATAACCAAAATGTCTGTTTTACACAGAGCCCAGCAGCTTCCTAAGCTCTGCTGCCTGCATGGGGAAGAAGCAGGTTTCAGGCTGCCCCCACAAAGGTGTCTGAGAACATTTGAGATGATTTTGGTGTCACCAGCTGCCCCTCTGATGGGTGGAGGTCTCCTGTCCATCCTCTATCGTATCTACCAGTTGTGGGAAAAAAACCCCAAACTATCCTTAGCTATGCTCCCTGTTCCTACTGCTGAGGTTTCTGCTCAAGAAACAACTTCTGAACCCAGCTTGTTTACAGCAACTTCCTGAAGCAAACGAAATCCCAAAGTAATGTACCTAAAAACGTGGAGTTACATCCTATCGGACCTGGCTCTGCTGCAGTGGCCACGGGACTGTGTTTGTGTAGGGCACAGCCCACAGCAGCCTTCCCCCCGTGAGCCAATCCTGCTCACAAATCCAGCCCCAGCCTCGAGAGAAAACACAGCTCACTGTTCTTCTGAAGGAGGGGAAGAGCAGAGATGTGATCCCTGCCCAAAGGTATTTATGGCTCCTGTTAGGAGAGCGTGGAGGGATGTGCTGCACCACAAAGGCCTAACAAGGGCTGGTCACCCTAAAGAGTTTGCACACCAAGAAAGAGCACAAAAAATGCTGCCACAGGCAGGAACATTGGTCCATCCAGATCTGCCACAGCCCAGAGCTGCCACACCCTGGCTCCTTGCATAGAGCAATGCAGGTGTTTCCAGGGGTGTTTTGAGCACAGCCCCAACACCTCTCTGTTCACTGAGCAGGCACATTCTGGCAGTGCTCAGCAGCAGGAGTCACTCATTCCTCCCTGAACACAGAAGGACTGTTGCAGACTGAGTCCATGTGGCCTCAGGACCACATTCAGCCACCTTCAGCTCCCTCTCAGCTCCCCCAGAGAGCTTCCAGGCAAGAACACAAACAGCAAGGACAAAAAAAGACATTTTTCACCTCAATTCCCAGAAAGGTGATTGACACCCACACAGATTAAAAGCCAGATCCAGGAAGATATTTCAGTGTCCACAGAGGAGACGGACACTGTTCTAAATGGTGTCCTGACTCACCTACAGCCCTGGAGTACAGGGCTATCAGGAGCTGAATACAAAAACATGGTCTCAATAACCAAAAGACCTCTCCTTTCTTTGAATATCACATTCAAAAAATCCCTATCAAAGAAAAATCCAAGTGAAGCCTCCTCCCCTCAGCCATTTTTTAATTTATTTAGGGGTTTTTCCTCCCAGCACCAAACCAGGAAGAACCTGAAAACAAAGCCAGTAAAGACATTTATATTTGAGGGCAGTGAAGATTTTTAGCACCACTGACACTTCTCCCTGTGGAAGGCAGCAGGCACCTCGCTCGCCTGCTAACAGCTCAGGAAACCAGCAGCTGGCCAGCTGTGAGACACAGCTGGATCCCTGCTGCTCCCAGCATCCCAGCCTCTCCCAGAAAAATTAACCCAAAGGATGCTGCGGTTCCTCTGGCCACAGGCAGTGGTGTTGGACAGAACCTTCTGAGAGCCAGCAGTGCTCCACAGATTCCCAGTCAAACCTATTGGGCTAAAAATGAGCATTTTGGATCTCCTTCACTCCTGGGGATCCTTTCTCCATCTGAAACTTCACAATTAGTGCTGACCCCTCACTTTTCTGAGAAATGGTGTCCCTCCCTTCCTCAGAAGTGCTTTAGCTGGGGGAGTGTGAATCACAGACAAGGTTGGCTGTTTCTTTGGACTTTCCAGCTTCTTTCAGCCAGTGGCCAAGCTAGAAATAATAAGAATATGACTTATATAATCAGACAGCTCATTTCATTAATGATTTAATGTGGGGTTTTAATCAGATGATCCCATAATTCAACTCCTGTCCAGACATGAAATTCGGTATTTATGGAGTGAAATCTTCCCATCTGTGCTGAAATCATGAAGGGCAGAAACTTTTATAATTTAAAAAGGAGAAAGAAAAAAAAGGGGATGTTAAGAGTCTTCAGGGGTTCACTGTGGGGTTTCGACAGCAGTGTCTGGGGCAGTCCTTATCTCAGTCAAACCAGTTTTGCTCAGCATTAGGTGAAATGCAAATTGGCAAGAAATGTGAGTCAGCCACCTCTGGGGCAGGAATTCACAGGGGAAAATCACTGGTTATGGGGTGGGATTTGCTTCCTTGGGCACACACACAGCTTTACCTGTGAAGGGAGGAGAGAAGCAGCTGTAGCTCATCTCTGCCCCCACATTAGTAACATACAAATACTCAATTTCCACCTCCAGGACCAGCCTATCCTATTGCCACCATTTCCAGGGAAATCTTCGTCCCTCCATGGGCAGAGGAGAGAAGTTCATGCCGTGAATGTGGGCTGAGAGGGGGCCACTGCATGGCAAAGGCAGCTTCTGGCTTGGAGCTGCTCTGCTGGGCATCACCACTTGGTTAAGGTGCTATAAATTAAATTGCAAAGAACAAACGCTGCTCTTGACTGAGGGCAGAGAACCTGGAAACCAAACGTTGGTGGCTGGCCCTTGACTGGATGTGTCAGCCAGAGACATCTCGAGCCTCTGACGCCTAAAGAGGCCAACCTAGAAACAGAGACTGGACAGGAGGAAGGGAATAAAGGTGGATATTTATTTGAAAGGCCTTCAGAGGCACACCCTGGGCAGGCCAAAGGCTACACCCAAGATGGACCCCGAGTCACGAGTTCTTCACACTTTTATAGCTTTGGTCCATTTGCATCTCAACCCAATCTCACCAATTAAACTTTAGCTAATGATGGAATTTCCCCTCAGCTTGCCCCCCTTCTCAAGATGCTGGGTTACACATTTTGGGCCTAGGCCGGGCTGGGTGTCCTTGGAGAGCAGCCTGGAGAGGCTTTGTTCTGTCTGTCTCAGCATGAGAGAGCAGCAGCTCCCAGGCTGCAGGACACTGCAGAGTTACACACTGGGAATGAGAATTTGAAAAATATAAAAGCTAAAACGTAAGGCATCACCTCCAGAGCTAAAATCAAAGCTTTCCCTGTCACAATCCAGGCAACAAAGCTGGTGGGTGAAGGCAGATGGGTCTCCCTTACACCCACTGCCCTCCGTACACTGCCAAAATCACAGCAACACTCCTGCTGGCTAAATCCAACCCTCATCCCCTCTCCAACCAGCACAGCGTGGGGAAAGCTCTGCTGTCAGGAAGGACTCCATGACTAATTAAGTGTCAAGGTCACTCCCAAGGCTGGTTAATGATTAATAGCTGGGCTGGAAGCACCAGCAATCCCTGCTTCCTTTGGGTCAGCCCGGTCCGTGTTGGGAACCCAGACCTAGCAGGACATTTCTCCAGGCAGCTTTGGGCTGTTTGGGTGGGGAGGGAAAAGCAGGACTCAGAAGGTGGACAGGGGAACATTTCAAGCCCCTGAAGCACGCTCTGAATCCAGGCTGGTTTGGCTCGTCTGGGTTTTGGCGTGCACTTGCTGGGCTGTAGTCACGGCAATAAAAAAACCCCAGTGAAATGACTAATGCTCTGTACAGCTTTGGGAAAATAGGAAGCAGCTGTGGCTCCAGCCTTTCCAGGCTGAAAGGCCTAATTATTGGGAATACTTGGACTGGCATTAGATGAGGTAAACCAGGGGCTGTTGAATTGCTTTCATTGTCTCCGCTATAGTTGGGCATCTGGGCCCAAGTAGGTGCCATTTTTTGTTTGCAGAGAGGACAGTGGTTAACTCTTGTTTTGCCCAGAGGAATGAAATTCAGCGCTGCAGTTTCCTTGTGTGGCCCATCAGCTACAGCTCAGGAACAGTGACTGTCTCTAGTGAGTGACTGTCTAGAAGCACAGCACTCAGCCTGGGTAAGCTGTCTTTTATCTCTCTGTTGCAACAGGAGAAAAAGCAGCTTTTTATGCCACAGCAAAAGCACAAGTAGGGAGGGTCAGCAATGGGGCTTGTCTTCTCTCTCATGTTGTCCCATACTCAGAGCTGTAAGACCTTCCTCCAGCCCGTGCTGGAGTGTGGTGACGAGGCAGGGAATGGGATCTGTGTTGTGGAGATGGGAAAAGAGGGAAAAGCACAGCTTGTCTCATCCTCCTGCTCCAAGTCCCGTGAGGTCCAGGTTCAGGAGCAGTGTGGCCGGCAAGCCAAGGACAGGGCTGTGCCCAGACATGCCTGGGTGACCACAGAGAGCACTTCAGCCTTCTTGGAAAGAGCTGTTGCCTGGCAGCTAAAATTACGTAAAGCAGGCCTTGAAATAAGATGCTATTTCTGATCAGGGTGGGCAATTAAACATTGGAACAGCTTATTAGGGAAGCTGGCAGGCTCAGCTTTGCTTAATGTCTTTGAAACGAGATGGGTGAGTGGCTGGGCTGTGCTCTCTGGGCTCAGCTCCTCGGGCTCTGTGGCCACGAGCCCTGCTCAGGTGCTGCACTTCCAGCAAGCTGCTCCTTCCCACGGGTTTGGCAGCCAGGCAAAAACAGGGATTGGCCCTCGTGCTTCAGCCACCTCCACTGGTCAGAAAAGATCCCCTGTCCATGCTGCAAAATCATCAGGATGGATCATGGAATGGTTAGCAGGGCTTTTTTAGATTTAAGTAGTGCTGGATCAAAACCTGAGCCAAGGCATTGGATGGGATGAGCTGAGGCTGTGCTCATCTCCTCGGGGTCAGTGGCTCTGGAGATAAGAGGGGACTCCACAGTTTCAGATGGGCAGGATTTCCCCTTTTTCCATGAATGGCTGCCAGGGATCAGCACACCACGAGCTACCTGACACCACAGGTGATTGGTGTTCTCTGATCTTTGCTCGAGGGCTGGGATGCTCAGGATGCTGAGTCTGCTCAGGGTTAATGTTAGTGAAGATGTAAGAGCCTGGGATGAAGAGATGGATTAATGCTAATGATGGCCTCTCAAACTGTAAGTGCTCTACAGCCCAGGAGAGGTTTGAATTCCCTATTCAGTAAATTCAAAGGATGCAGAAACCTGGATTCACCATTCACAGGTAGCCAAGTGATTTCCCAGGCTCTGAAAGAGCAATAACAATTTTGCCCTGTCTGAAAAAAGCTGACCAGTGTTCCCTGGACCCAGTTGCTCTGTCTCTTGAACCCTGGGAATTCAGCCCATCTCCAGCCACCATCCCAGGCATTACAAGAAACAAACCTCTGACTCAGTGTGACTTCTTATAACCTGTGCCTTCACCTCCTGGCCATTTCTGGCACCTCTAATACTTGGTCATTCCCAGAAAGCCACAGAGGCTGTGAGCTTTACCTTTCAGCTCCTTGTGAGGATGGACTTTGCACTGATCCTCCAATCCTTCCCCTGTTCCTAACATAAAAGCAAAGAGCACATGGAAATACGAGGTTGCTGGGAAATAACCCCCTTCCCAGCTGCAACAGCCCTCAGTCTGTATCTCATCTGCCTCCTCGAATTCCTCAGAGGACATCTGATTTAGAACTGAAGGCATCTCATGATTTATCTCCTCTGACTCTGACCAGTCCCTGAAGCTGCATTTCCACCTGCCATAAATTCTAGCTCAACACCTCGCTCCATCCAGGAAACACTGCTCATCTCTCCACACCTCTCTTCATGGTCCCCCTTGTCCCCCTCTGTTTATCTCACTCCTGGTGGTGTTCCAGCAGCCTGATCTTCAGGCAGATGGTCTTGGGAAATTGATTTGTAAGAGAAGACATTTTTTTCCCCAAACTGCTGCTATTTTGGAGTCCTCCCTCTAAAATTTTACCAGCTGACTGCTCGTCCTGGGAACGGTGGAGCTGCATTGTCCCAGCGAACTTCTCACAGCGTAGGAACAATGCACTGACAATTAAATCAGAACTTTGACTTCAGCCACGGCTCCCGAGTCACGCGGTCTGAGTTTCCACATCCATCACGCTGGATGAGGAGCCCAGAGCTCAGCAGTGGCTGCCTCTGGAGAAGGCAGAGCCCCTTGGCTGAAGGTGGGGCTGGCAGACCTCGCCTCAGTGTCCTGCAGAGAAGGTCAGAGCACCCACGCAGCTCCTGGCTGGATTTTTTCCCGGGAAGTCCTTCTTCCCCAGGATGTCTTTGAAAGCAGGAGGCTCTGCCATGCACAGGCAGGATCTCTGCAGGCTGAGGGCAGCCCTAAAAGGCTCAAAGCTTTCCCAAGCAGCAGCAGCAGAGGCTGAGCTGCAGGAACCTCTCCCAGAGATCAGACCCTGTGACCGATAACAAACTCTTGCTGTGCAAACCCACCTCTCTCTGAAGATCCATGAGAAAGAAACAGGCACAAGAAGCTGTTAAAAACCTTCTGCACACAAGCCCCCTGCAACAGCGTTGCCCTGGTGTGGTTTCAGGTGTGTATTTCTGTCAAATAATAAATTTCAGCTTGGTGCACACCTCCTTCAGAGGTATCCATTGCACCTCCGGCCCCCCTCCATGGGGTTTTTGAGTCAGCAACAGCACAGAGCCATCCCGAGGGAAAGGTGAGCAGGTAGCTTGCCAATTCGTCTGGAACAAATCTTTCCTTTCTTTCAGTTCTTTCTCCCCTGGTGAGAGGGAGAGATTCCTGGCTCAGGACCAGCATCCAAAGGCAGGGCAGGAGATGCACGCAGAAGGAGAGCAAAGCCATTTTAATTCCTCTTCCTGGTTTCCAGGCAAGTGGTTCAGGTTCTCTCTAACTACCTTCTAATCACTCGCCACCTCCAAGAAAAAAGTTACCGTCTTGTCCCACATCAGAACCTTATTTAACTCTGTGGCTGCAGGTTAAGTAAAACCAGAGCTGAGACATCGGGGAGGAAAGTGTGTTTGTTCACCTGTGCAAGACCTTCCCGGGCCCTGGGGAGCACCTGCTCTTCAAAAGCTTATAGGAAGTAGAAAAATTTTTAAAAAAAGCATTTTCCCATCTGAAGCTGATGAAAAGGCCACAGCTTCCTATGCCAAGCCTGGAGGAAGGGTAGGAGAGGGGTTAGAGGCAAGGATTTATCCGGCTTCTCTTGGGTGTCTCAGTTTCAGCTGCACAAGTCTGAGGAGGGCTCCCCCTCTGTGGTTCCCCTCATCCTGGTGTTTGCTCCAGGGCAGATCCAGTCCATCCTGGACAGGAGGGACTTGCTGTTCCCTTGGCCTGACAGGAAAACTCCTGGGTGCAGAGCCCAGCTTGCCACACTGCCCTCTCCCAGAGTGTGGGGGCTCAGTCCCATCCCCTGTGCCCCAAGATTCTGCCAGCACGAACTGAGACAAATACCACAAATAAAACCTCCATTAAATCCAGGTGCCAGTGCCCAGCTGGCACTCAAAAAACATCCTTCTCAAAAAACAGGTCTAAGAGGTAAGATTTTTGATGCTGCACATAACAGTTTTATATTTATTGTAAGAATTCACACGTGTGTGTGTATATGTGCAGGACAAAGAGCAGCTTTTCCCTGGTGCCCAGTTCAATGAGTGCAGTTGAATAAGCCCTTGCCCTCGGGACCTTTTTTGGTGGTGATGGAGCAGGGGAGATGCTCTGCCTCCACTCAGACCAGCTGCAGAACTGGTTCCAGAGCATTGACTTCCCAGTGGAAAGTGGCAAGATAAATATTAACTACCAGAAGGAAGGGACTGTTTCAGTTTTGTCCCAGTTCAGACCTGCAGGAGTGACATCAAACTTGGGAAGAGAAACCCAGGGCTTCTGTAATAAAAAAAAAACAAACCAGGTTTCCATTTTGGATTGCAAATGAAAAGCCCTGGACCCAAGCAGGTGCTCTGTGGGTGACTCTGCACTTCCACCTCTGGCCCAGAGAGATGTAAAAAGTTTATTCAGGGGGAAGTTTTGTTTCTCAAGCAGCAAAGGGAAGCTCAGCCCTTGTGAATGTTGGCTGACACTACTCTAATGGAAGACACCCGACCTGTGTCCAAACCACAGGGGACCAACTAACCCAGCGAAGGCTACCACGGGGATGGGTGGTGAGCCAGGCTGTGAGTTGCCTTTCCTGAGCTTCAAGGTCTTGGAAACAGAGGCAGCCCTTCCCAGGATCTCCTCTCAGTGGAACACCAGCACCACACACCCATTTGGTAGCAATCACCCATATCAGTGTTACCCTCCAGGCTTGTGCTCACTCGTGGGGTGTTTGTCACTCGCGGGGTGTTTGTCACGGTGTCACCCAGCCCTTCCAGCCCCGAGCAGGCTGTGAGGCTGCTCTTGGTGCTCCTGGGACTTTGGAGGTGCCACTCAGCTTCTCTGGACAGAAATGAAGGCAGAGAGAGCAGCACCTCACCTGCACAAAGCCAGAGGAATAAAACAGCCCTGGAAACACTGCAAAAACAGCTTTAGACAGAGTCACTCATCCTGGAAAACCTTTTTCAACTAGAGCTGCCAACAGGAGTTTTGTCTGAGCACCAGGAAGGGAACCAGGCATCTGAAAGACTGGGATGGGTGGGATAGCAACTAAGGACAGTAATTCAGGCTCTAGCACATTCCCAAAGGAAAGATGGGTACCCAGATAGTCTCTCTAACCCAAAAAAGAACACGATTCCTAGCACCACCCTGTGCAGCTGTTTTTGTAAGAGCAGTTTTAAATAAAGGGCCAGGCACAAACCTCTCCTTTCATCCCAGGGCATGGCAGCAGGACATTTTTAGGTAGAAGAGGTCGACTGCTCTGAATAGCTCCTTGCACAGGAACTGCCCAGGATGGAGCCCAACCGTGCAATTTAACATCCCCCACGTGCCACAGCTTTGACGTGGATATAAGGTAATAACAAGTTCCACTGCTCCTGTACCCAGCACTGCCTCAGATAAGTCTGAAGAGGCTCAGATAAAGACAGATAACAAATGAGAGGGCTCCTGTTACAAGCAGAGATCCTTGGAAATCAAGGCAACTCAATTGGATGCTCATCACCCAATCCCAGGACTTTTCAGACTGAAAGATGCCAAAGATTTAAAGTGACAATATTTGCCCCTTTCTGCATTCCCTTCACATCCAGAATGGGTGGAAATACAGTAGAAATGCATAATCATCCAGGATAAACCATAATTAGGCCCATTTCCAGGGTTGTATTATATGGAGAGAGAGCTCATGAGAGGAGAGGTTTTAATGAGTTGTGGGAGAGTGTTTCCCCTTGTGAGGGAAAGATCTGTTCCTCTGAGGGGACAAGAGAAGCTGAAGAATATATGTGAATAAACAAAGAGACGGAGCAGAGATATTTTGGGTGTGGTGTGGCCACACTTCCTCGTGCAGAGGGACATTTCACACATGGAAAGCCCAACCTGTGGCTTGTGTCAGCCCAGAGCGAATCTCAGAAGGCTGACACAGAAACGTGATGAAGGAAGGACCTTGAGGAGGGTCAGGGGTGCCACAGGTGTTCCCCAGGGGTGACAAAAATGCAGCTGGGGCAGGTAACACCAAGGCAGCACCAAGGCTTTGGCTGTGCCCTGAGCTCCCTCCACTGCCCTGGGCATTTCAGGGCTCTGCTTCCAAGGGAGACACTGGGTGTTTAACTCTGTGAAAACTGAGGGATGGGTGGTGAGCCAGCAGGATATGCCCAGCACGGAGCAGAGGCCCAGCACGGAGCAGAGCCCCAGCACGGAGCAGAGCCCCAAACATGTTTCCAAGCTTGGGGCAGGTGTCCGAGCCAGCCTCCTGCTCAGCTGGGGATGGATCACCATGGGATGGGTGCTGCAGGACACAGCCAGCCTGAAGTCACAGAGTCCATGAGGCGTGTCCTCCATGTCCTATGTCCCACACATCCCCCGGGGGTCCATAACAGAAAATATAAGAACTTCCATGCTCAAAGTCCAGGAAAACTTGCACAGCTCCACGGAAAAGACCAGGAGACACTGCGAACATCTTCAGCATCCCTGGCCATGCAAGAGCAGGGATTTACTGACTCAGCCTCTTAGCGTGAGAGAACAGCAACTAACAGGCTAGAAGACACTTTAGAGTTACACACTAGGAATACAGAATTTGAAAAATATAGAAGTTAAAACGTAAGGCATCACCAGGAGCCCCAAGATATAGGAGAAGGCAGGAGATCAGGGTGACACTGCTCTCAGCCATGGCACAAAACCTTTGCTCCCGGCTGGGAGACCTTGGCAGCTGCTGCCTCAAAGTCCTGCCTGGGAAAAAACATCATGAGATCTCTGTGTCTGCTGGTGAGAAGCGAGCTGGAGGAGGATAAAGGCATCCTGTTTGTGCAGGGAGGAGGAGGAGGAGGGGAGGCTCACCTGGCTCTGCCAGGAGGAAGGTGAGCAGAGACGGTTTTAGGGGTTTTTTTCTGCTCTGTCCGTCCTTGCTTTCCCTTCCACCTGGCATCTCGGGGGAAGGGTGAAACCCCGCGGAAGAGGAGAGCCGGTGCCCTGCGATTGTCTAATCTCTGCTCTGCAGGCTCTAATCAGCCCATTTAGCTGCGGTGTGTAAAAAGCACCTGGATGATTCACCATCTAAGTGCTGCTCTGGCGGGGCCAGTTTGCTTCAGCTGCTGTAGCGCGTGTTTACATCTGCGTTAGGGCAGCCTCGAATAAGCGTGAACCTCCCACAGATGCTAATTCATATCAGCTCTCCTTTGTGTTAAATATTTATGTTCCTAATAGGCACGCCTAAGAAAAATACTGGCAAGTGAGCCTGCAGCTCAACTCCATTACAACTCAATTTTACCTCGGTGCAACTCGCATCTCAAACGAGCAGGATGAGAAAACACTCTATTTACAGAGCAGGGCAGCCCAGCAGCCCGGCCATTAGCAATCTGTCCATCAGATGACAATAAAACCCATCGATGAGAACTTCCAAAGACTTTCTGTGGCTGCCTGGACCCAAAACTGCGCCCCAAAGGCAGGAGAGCTTTCGGCAAATCCCCACGGCAGCAAAACACAAAACAATCCGGGCCCAAAGAAAACGCTGTTAATGAACTGCACGAAATCAAAGCCAGTCTGTGCAGAGAGCTAAAGGAAAAGATGTGTCCTCGGAGCTGATATGAGCCCGGACGGGTTCTTGGCAAGCTTAGAGAGGCTTGTTCCAGCCCCAAACGATGTAAATCAGGGTGGGCTCCTTTCAGCAGACACATCCTGGCTTGCACCGGGGGAGAATTTTTTTTTTTTTTAAGTATGAAGCATATTAATTTTTTGTTTGTTTCTTACTCTCCCACAGAACAAAAGTCATTAAACAGTTCTGGCCTTATTAAAACTAGCAGGGAGGCTGCTCACCTTGCTGGAAAAGTGCGCGGTGTCCTCGCAGGTGTCCCTTCTCCGCCAAGCCCGGCGCCTCCTCTCCCCTCCTCCGAGTTTCAAGGCACTTTTGTTCACCGTTCTGCCACCTTGTCAGCTCGGGAACAGCACTGTTCGGTAATTCAATCCTCTACTTAACCGCAGAGACACTCCTACCCGGAGATCACACCCATTCCCAGGCTCACGGAGGGACAAAGAGGGAGCCGGTACCGGAGAGTTTCAACCAACTCTCTGCATCAAATATCCGCCGCTCTGAATTCACTGAATAATGATTAAGTGCTGCTTTCATTAAAAACCTGTTTTGTCCAGGTTTAGGAGGACACAGGAGGGATTTTTTTCTGCCCTTTTCTCAGTCTCGGCGGGACAAAGCAAGGTGTGCTGCTCAGCGCTGCCGGAATTCTTGGGGCCAAAGAGTTCCAGCTCCGGTCTCCGGCTCTGACTGTCCCGAATTTTGGCAAAGCTGTTCCAAGGGGAAAAGTGCTCGGGGAAAAGCCCTGCTCCTCTGCTCCCTGCAGGGCCGAGCTGGGGGTCCCTGTGCTCACAGGAGCCTAGGGTGGGTGCAGCCCAGGGCGATGGGAGCAGGGGTGAGGATTCCTGTCAGGATTAGTGACTGGAATGGGGATGTAACAGAGCATTGGAGTGTTTAACTGGGCTGCCCTCCTGGGAGAAGAGTAATGATAAACCAGACAGCCCCAAGCAGTGTTTGCTGAGCCACCTTCAGCAGCAGAAAGCTGCAGACACTTGTAGCTTATTGCTGAGAAAAAGTTACCTGCGAAGGATGGCTGTAATATTGCAGCCACTGAAGGCTGCCCCGATGTCACTGGCTGGGGATGAGCTGAGCATAAACCATCTCCTGGCATTCCCAGAGGTTCCTGCCTGGCACGTGCAGGGTGCTGCTTGCTGCTGAGGAGGGAACATTGCTCTCTGGAGAGAGGAGAAGGCACCACTTGGTACCTTGTCATCAGCCACCAGCTCGGCTTTTGGGGGCCCAGGGCTGTGTCCAGCTGTGTTTTGCATGTCTCTGAGGATGGAGATTTTGGGGGGCCAGGGCTGTGTCCAGCTGTGTCATGCACACCTCTGAGGATGGAGATTTTGGGGGGCCAGGGCTGTGTCCAGCTGTGTTCTGCACATCTCTGAGGATGGAGACTACACAACCTCTCAGGACTGGGAACCATCCAAGGCCTTCCCTTCGGACACATTTTTCTCTTGTCACTTCCTTAATTTTCTAGATTAGCCCCCACAATCTGAAAATAGATATGGATCAGCTCACCAGCTAAACCAGGTGGATGAATAGTTTTAAACCACAGCTCCCACAGGTCTCATCCACTGACCACTCTTAGACCTCAGGGACCTGTAGTGGGAAGAGTGCCCAAAATACCAGTGACGCTGCCTACAGAGCGGTGTGCCACTCACCACAGAGCTGCAGAGCAGGGTGTGGGCTGGATCTGCTTGTTCAGCCTGGGTGTGCCCATTTCTGACAGGATCACTGCAGGGATCTGAGTTTCACAGTTAAAGATGCAAAACCAACTCCTAGCAAGGGATTTCTCCCTTAATGTCTGCAGGCTACAGCTCATAAACCCCTAACAGCTTTCACCTTTCATTTTTAACTCTTCATTTCATTCTTTCATTTCAGCATGCTGAGAGTTTTCATCTGTTGCAGGGGACAGAGGAATGATGTTTTGTTTTTCCTCCAGTCCACAGAAGATGGGGACCTGCAACAGGGTCTGCTTTCAACTTTTTGGAGTCCACTCCAAGGCCACTCCTGGCCCAGCAGGGAGGGTCACACACCAGCAGATCTGGTGGGAGGCGTTGGAAGGTGGGGTAAAAACACCCAGAATCTTGGAGGATCAGCACAAAATCGTGTTGTGCTCCCACTCCGCTTTTGCCACATGGACTCATTATCCCCAGCATCAAGGATTTAATTAATAGTTGTGTATCTGGGTGCTTTTTGGTGCTGATGTAAACCAAGCCACTTCCGTGGCTGTGGCTACAGGAATTTGAGCTCTGGGATGGAGCCTGTCATTCCTGTACCCACATCTTTGCTAATGCACTCCAGGCTCACACGCAGGTGATGCCTGAGCTGCCTGTCCTCTCCTCCTCTCCATTAGTGCCACAGTGAAGAAGCAGTAAATCATCCTGTTGAGCTTTCAAGGAGCCCAGCTCTGCAGAAATATGTGTAAAGCAGTTCAGAACGGTCAATGCCAAGGGAAAAGAAGATCTTCATCATAAAACATGGGCTCATTTAGCGCCGAGCTGTAGGCACTTTTGCTTCCTGCTAATTCTGGTCATGCCATGGGGTTACAGAGCAGAAGACATTATTTCCGAGCAGTTTAACTCAGTAGTGGTGGAAAGCAGCCTAGCCTGACTTTCAGAACTGAAACGTGATCCAGAATGTTCCTGTCCAGCTGTGCTTCCCACATGCACAACCTGATGCACTCGCATCCTGGTCCTGAGCCTTGCCCTGGTATTCCCAGAGCTCCGAGACCTTGTGGTTTGATACTTTTTGGTGCATGCAGGTGGCAGATGAGGCTGTTTTCAGTGTCCCAGTGCAAGGCCAAGACACTGAAGCCATTGTCACTGGCCCATGCTGGGGTAAGTCAGAAGCTGCTGGGAGGAAGAGAGCAGAACTGCAAACTCAGGGTCTGGCAGCAGAATGACCCAACATCTGCCTCAGCCTGGGCCATCCCACGTGCCTGTGGACAAGGCTGACATTGTGCACGGGGAAGCAGGCTCTGCCAAGGATGTGTTTGCAAAATGACACGTTCCAAAGGTATTTCCACCCCGCTTTTGGGCAGGGAGCTCTGGGAGGAAGAGAGAAGGGCCAAACCCTGCAGATGAGATAACACAGCAGGGGCCTCGTGCCTTGGGAAAGAAAGGGAAGGAGTTAAGAAAACCCCACAAGCTGCTCAAAGCACCAATGCTTGACCCATCAGTGTGAGGTTAAAGATCCTGGCCTGTAACAGCCAAAGCACTGCAGGAATTTCTGAGGAGCTTTCAGGAGAGCTTTCCTTGCCCCACAGCTCAAGCACGGGACATTTCAGTGCACATCCCTCACGTAGCCTCGCTCAGGCACTTCTCTGCCCTACAAAATCGTGATGTCCAAATGAAAATCTGCATGGTGCCTCTTGCAGGTGTCACTGCTGACCTGAGAGGAGAATTGGGTTATGACCTACTGCTCCCTCACCTGCTGTGCTCCTGGGTGTGGGGGAAAAGGTGAGAAGGCAATACAAATGTTTGTGTGCTGACTGCAAGATCGTCTCTCAGATGAGAACTTGTCACTCCCTCCAACTCCCTGACACGAGGTGGGGATCGGTGTCTTCTCCCAGGAAACAAAAGAAAAGAGGAAATGGCTCCAAGTCGTGCCAAAGGAGGTTTAGCTTGGATATTAGGAAAAATGTCTTCACCACAAGGGTTATCAGGCATGGGCACAGGCTGCCCAGGGAAGTGGTGGAGTCACCATCCCTGAAGGGATTTAAAAGATGTGTAGATGTGGCACTTCAGGACAGGCTTTAGTGGTGGCCTTGGCACCTGGATTTGAGGTTGGACTTGATCCTATAGGTGTTTTCCAACTTAAATGATTCTGTGATCCTGCTCTAGAGCTCTGTGGGCAGCAGCTGACAGGCACCAGGGTTGATGGTTAACAGCAGATGGGAACCTCTCGGGACAGGGGAAGGTGCCTGGGCGTTCAGGTGAGGAGCGTGGCTGTGCTGCAGTGCCCGGCTGGGCTCTGTCACACACCTCCCGAGCCACAGGGAGTGGTTGCATCCTCCTCTGGTCAGCTCCTGTCAGCCAATGGCTCCCTGCACACAGAGAGCCCTCCATCCTCCTCTGGGGCATCGCTGTGCACGGAGCCCTGGGAACTGCAGACTCTGTGGAGGCAGGGGCAGGACGGGCCCTGGTTCTGAAGAAAGGCGTGACCTTGGCAAGCCAAGGGCATGAGGGTAAATGCTGATTTGGGGCAGCAGTAGCTTTGGCAAGAGCTCTGGAGATGCAGTTGAGCCTCCCAGAGCCAGCAGCTCGCAGCAGGTGAGGGCAGGAGCAGTCTGACACGTGGGTTACAACGCTGAGGCTGATCAAAGCTGTAGCTGCTGCTCCAGTTTATTGCTTGGCAGTGTTAGTGCAAAACCCATTTTAAACCAGTTATGTTGGGCTGTGGACTGGAGATATGGGGCTCGTGTGTCCTCAGGTTTATGGGCAAAAGTACCCCCCTGGAGAGAGACAGAGGTGATGACTTCTTGCAGCATGACAGCAAGGTCTGGCAGGGCTTCTGCTCTGTCTTGAACCCTCTTCTACATCCTAAAATGTCTATAACCCACCCATGCAGGTGGGATGCACAGCTCTAAGTCCCTGCTAGCCAGGAGAGATACCTCAGTGGATGTAACTACAACAATACTGATGGAATGGCTGTAGCACGTCCCTTGGTCTGTCTGTGTGAGCTCTGGCTGGAGGTTTTGCAGAGGGACGTAGGCAGCGTGTTTTCCAGAATTACATTTGGGAGAATTACATTCTCCCAGCCCTTAGGGAGGGGGTTTATTCCAGACTTCTGCTGGTGAACAACTCCTGTCTGGGAGCAAAAGAGCTGCTGTCCCTTCCCAGGAGGTTAATCTGCCACTGGCTGGGTGCAGGGAGGTGGCAGAGGAGGGGCACTGCCCCTGTCTGTGTGCACTGCGGGCGTGGGCTCCTCTGCACCTCTCCCCGTCCAATCTCGCCCGCCACCGCCAAGAATTAGCAGGTGCACTGAGAAAACAGGATAGCCCAGGTGGGACTGTGACGTGGCAGCCCTGGCTGCCTTCCAGCCAGAGCAGGAATGCAGCACAGGGGCCCCAGGCCAGATCTGGATGTGTTCAGACCGTTGTTTTATCTGGGGAAACTTCCAGAAGCACCCAAATCCCCAAGACCCATCGCCCCCTGTTGCTGTCAAACCCTGCTCCTGATGGGCACAAGATGTTCTTTGGGTTTTTGACTCACTATCTTGTGAGGAAAACTGAGGTTTGCCACTGCAGAAAATGAGCCTGGCTTTCCAGAATGCCAAGAGAATTTAGGGAAGTGCTTGGTGGCAGTGAAGGCTCAGCAGCAGCTGACCCTTTAGGGAAAGAGATGGAGTCTGACGGGGTGAGTTTCATGGCAGCTTCATGGTAACCATGGGGGAACAACCTGCAGGAAGGCAAAGCTGTGCTGTTCCTGCTCCTGAGTGTTTTTCTCAGCTGTACACGAGCCACAACTGGCTGGGCCATTGGGACTATCAGCTGCTGATTCCTGCTATTGGGTTACAGTCTTCTAGAGATCTTAAATCCTGACTCAGATTTAATCCCAGGCAAGCTTTGTGGGAGCCTTGCACTGAGATGTTTTCCTGTCTCCTGTCTGTTTTAAGAAGGTAGCAGGGATTATTGCTTGCTCTTACAGGGGTGATAGCAGGGAGGGAGAACAGGATGCACACAGAGGTTTCCCAGCCAGGATCACTGGCAGGAACTGGGTCATAAAGGCAAAACCAAACCCAGATCACTCAAGCACGAGCCTGGCGACTTGGTAATGGTACCCAACCTCCTCCTGATCATCCTGTCCCTCAGCCACAGAACCATTTAGGTTGGAGAAGACCTCTCAGATCACTGAGTCCCAGCACTGCCAGGTGCCCCATTAACCCATGTCCCCAAGTGCCACACCTACGTGGTTTTGAACATTTCCAGGGGTGGTGATGCCACCACTTCCCTGGGCAGCCTGTTCCAATGCCTCACCACCCTTTCAGCCACAGTATGGATCAGATGTTTCCCGTAGAGCAACATGTACACCTTGAAGAGGGAGATAGTCAGGAGAGGAAGGAAAAAGCAGAGAGGATCAGTAAAAACAAACACCTCTATGAAGGGAACAGTTTTGCAGATCGCTGCATGGATGGTTCAAGAGTTTCACAAAACCTCAGGGGCTCTCTCGCAGCCCTAATGAAAACCTTATGAAACCCAGCAAATTCCAGCACAGTTTGGTCAGGGTCATCAAGCAGAGCCTCTGCCATTTCCAGCGTCAGCTGAATCCAGCAGAAGGGAGATTTTTCACAGGCAGGCGAGGCCCGGCCCCAGCACTGGTTAATGGGTGTGTGAGCCTGACAAAGGTCATCCCGTGGCATCCCGTGGAGGAGGAACTCACTCGTGCTGTGGCAGTGACAACCCCTGAGGTCCAGGTTCCTTGGAACTGTCCTTTCACAGGAATCACACCACCAGCAAGCAAGATGACGGATTAATACCCTGTTCTAACACAGGAGCTGAGGCAAACAGAGATTCTTTATGCCTTTTGGATGAGATTACATGGGATGTCCCTGCAGGAAGCAGAAAGTTGACTCAGTTTCCCCACAGCTCACCCCCACCTTGCAGGAAATGTGGCCTGGGTTTCTCCCCTGCAGGGTACAAGGCTGGTCCTTTAGCACTCAGTACTCCAGCTGGGTTTTAATCCCAATGGTTTTACTGTGGGTGAGGATCACTGGATGCTGAGGTAGCTGTGGAACGTGTTGACTTTACTGGTGAAGGTGTCTGGAGATCTCACCCTCACTGTTTATTTCCTTTTTTTGAGCACTCAGGCAGACCAGAGGGTTTCACAACTGTGGGAAACCTGGTTGCTCGTGTTGGTGACCAGTGCCCACAAAATAACTCCACCCTCCCTTGCAAACTTAATTTTTAACCCGTCTCATGTCAGTGACCAGGCTGCACGTGTGAGTACAGAATGTCACCCTGTGCTCAGGGATGGGGTGGGGGGTGAAATCCTGAATCCCTGCCCTTGTCAGTGCTCACCAGCCTCTCCCATGAAATTGCTGGGATCACAGCAGCTGCCAGTCTGTGGTGCCCGACACAGAGAGTGTAGGGGATGTCCTTCTCCTGTGTCAGGTGGGAATTGTGCCCTGGGAGAGAATCGAGATTTTTCTTAGGGACTTTTGAGCTTGTTCCCCAAAACAGAGCAAAGATTTTTGTAGTCTGGCAGCTGAGTTGAGTTCATCGCTCCTCTTGTTCACATCTGCTAAACTGAGCTCATGAACTCAACTCTGAGGAGGTGCAGGAGTGTGAGGACAACCCCCACAAGCTCCTGAGCCCGGGAACCCACAGGCAGAGCCGAGGCTGTGCCTGCACGGCCAGGGGACAGCGGGTGGCCAGGGCTGGGGCTGCTGGGGTGGAGCTATTGTCTGCAGGAATGCAGCCCTGCCCGTGCCAACCAGGAAGGAGAAACAAAAATCCACCATCCTAAAGGCTGGGAAAGTGCCACCCTCCTGCACGTCAGCCCTTCCGCAGTCCCCAAAGTCACTGTCTGTGCCCCATGTCCTTCCTTGGCCCATTACCCCCACGTCAGGTGTTGCTCACGTCAGGCTGCTGGAAGGAGCTCTGCCCCCCTGCTGCCAACACCAGAGCAGTGATGATCCCCATCACAGCCTCGGTGCAGCTGAGGGGTGAACACCAGGCACCTCCCTGTGTGGCCCATGGACCTCTGAGCACCATCTCCACCTCCTTCTTGTAGAGCAGCTCAAGGGTCACAAATTGGGTGGCCTGGAGCGAGCTGGATTGACTGGGACCCACAGAACTGCTCAAAAATGGGAGATGGAATAGTTAAGGCTGCAAAAGTCTTCTAAGGTCATTGAGTCCAACCATTAACCCAGCACTGTTGTGTTCACCACCAAACCATATCCCAGTTTTGATTTGTATTATTATACCTTTTCAATGAGTGAAGAATTCAAGCAGACATTTTTAGGCAACATCACATCATTTTTAGGCTTCAGCTGCCTTATCAGAAATGACCTCCACAGAGTCCAAGCCAGAGCTGAACCCCCACCTCCTGTGTCCCCTGTCCCCTCTGGGCCACTCTGTGCTGCACGTGGAGTTAAAAAGCCAGCCACAGTCTTGGGTGCCAACAAGGAATGGTGTCCCCCAGCCACCCCCAATCTGTGTATGACAGGCTGGTGAGGAGCAGCGCTGCTGCCTGAAACCCTCTGATTTGCATTGCCACGGGGCTGATACACCCAGTGCTTCCCAGAAAGCTTTTGGGGGTTATTCCATGAGAACACCGCCCAGCACTGGCTCAGAGCTCAGCTGAGCCCAGAGCCTTTTCCCAGGAAGTTCTGGTTACTGTGTTTGAACACCAAACAAGAAGCTCACGTTACTTCCCTGTGGGATGGGACTCCTTCTAACACAAGCGAGAGGTTGTTCCTGGGGCATCCCTGTGCCACGCCCCAACAGGGACTGCCTGGATTCTTGTGTCTCCTTCCTACTTTTCCAGGCTCTTCTGAACAGCAGCACTAGCACAAAGAGCTCATCCTGCAAAGGGCAGTGTTATCTCGCCTATTTTTGGCACGAGGGGGAAGCATCAGAAGTTGCAGAACTTGCCTCCCTTTCCGCCCAGGGCTTGGCTGATGTGGGTTAAGCACATTACCCAGCGGAGCGGATGGACACCAGCTCGATCCGCAGGCACCTCACAACCCAACAAACACAACAAACACAGCAGGCAATCTCCCTGCTCACCAAAACCGCCTGGGGACAGCGGTGATGGCCCCAGTGACATCACCACACACGTGGTGGCATCAATGTGCCCTGGTGGCATCAATGAGCCCTGGCACGTGAGCCCTCCCCTGTGTCCCTCGGGTTCTGCCTCGCCTGCAGACAGAGGCATCACTCCCTTTGCAAACAGGGAGGGGGAGGAGGAGGAGGGAGTGACACTGAGGGTGACACATTGCTGAAATCTCGTTTTTCTGTTGGAAATTAATCCCTCTTTTTGATGAGACACAAATCAGACCGAGGTTCACCAGCCTGGCAAGGGCAGGGCACTCACACCCGAGCAGGAGTCCTGCCCCTTGAGGCAGACCTGCTGCACCCACTTTTGGGTTCGGGATGTTTTCTCTCCTCAGCAAGGATCTGGATGAGGCTGAGGATCGGAATGAGACTGGGACTCCGCTCCTCTTTGCTCAAAGATTTACTGGGGAGGACTTTTCCAGACCGCATTCCTTCTGCACAGAAATCCAGCTCCAGAAGAGGATTTTGGGAGAGGCCTGCAAACAGTGCCTCCAGGGCTGCATTCCTGTGCTGGTGGATGAATCATTTTCCAGTCCCACAAGGAAAGAGCCCATCTCTGATGCACTGAAGGCCAGGAACCAGTCGAGGGAGGGGACAAGAACAGGCTGGACTGGTTTCCAAGCTTCAGGGGGTTGAGTGAAGCGCAGGAGAGCAGTCAGCTCTGAGCACTGTGTGTGTCTGCACATCTCTGCTGCTCCTGGCAGCTGCAGCCTTTGCTCCCTCCCGGGGCTGCAGGGGACCCAGGCATTGGGGACCTGCAGGGGACACGGATTGGGGACCTGCAGGGGACACAGGCACTGGGGACCTGCAGGGGACACGGATTGGGGACCTGCAGGGGACACAGGGATTGGGGACCTGCAGGGGACACAGGGACTGGGGACCTGCAGGGGACACGGATTGGGGACCTGCAGGGGACACAGGGATTGGGGACCTGCAGGGGACACGGATTGGGGCCCTGCAGGGGACACAGGGGTTGGGGACCTGCAGGGGCCACGGATGGGGGACCTGCAGGGGACACAGGGGTTGCTGCTCAGATAACCTGCCCGGGGAGGACACTTTGCACACAGAAAGTGTGTGGCCTGTACAACTGAAAAATCAGTTTCTCAGGAACGTTTTTGCACTTTACACAGAAAATGGCGATTATTCAATAAAACCCCACGCCCCAGCTCTCAGCCATTTCAGTTAAAATCCAAACCACTTCAAATCTCCAGTGATGCAGGCTTGAAGTTATTTCCTTACATCCTCTTCCTTCTCTCCTAAATCAGCCTTCCCAGCTGGATTGCACTTCCCAAAATGTTCTTCACTGGGGTGCTTTGCACCTCACACTCCCTGACAGCAGAGCAGCAGCAGGTAAGTCCTGCCTGGCTGCTGGGAGCTTCCACAACATTTGCTTTTGAAGATGAGTCCAGATGCATTTGTGCCAGAAAATTCCAGCTGCAGATGTCCTTGTGGTCCCAGGGATTGGCCAGAAGCCTCACCAGCAGCATGGTGACAGTGACAGGGTGTGTTTTTGTCTAGATCAGGGGTGTCCCAACTTTGGCAAGGAAAATAGGAAGTCTGAGGGATTCTGAGAGGACAGAGCTCCTGTGCAGCCGTGTTTGGAGTCTGCAGAGTTGTGTGCTGCTGGAGCTCAGTGGGTGGGTTTGTTGTTCAATATCTTCACTAGAAGGAGCTCACAGATCCTACAGATAACCTGCTTTGGCATTCATATTGGAGAGAGGAGAAGTGGGAAGAGGTGGGGAAAGGTGAAAGCAAAGTGAAAGAAGAGAAGAGAAGAGAAGAGAAGAGAAGAGAAGAGAAGAGAAGAGAAGAGAAGAGAAGAGAAGAGAAGAGAAGAGGTTTTCAGCTGGAAGGGATCTACAGCAATCACCCACTCGAGCTGCAGCACGTGCCCTTTCAGGTGTAGCTGTATGGGTGTCCCTATACATTGCTGAAATCTCGTTTTGGTGTTGAAAATTAACCCCTCTTTTTGATGTGACACAAATCAGACATCCTGCTGAAAGCCAGGCATTTATCCTGGTAGTAACTTCCTCCCTCTTTGAAAATCCTAGAGTTGTTTGGGTTGGAAGGGACCTTAAAGATTGTCGAGCTCCAGTCCCCTGCCATGGGCAGGGACACCAGAGGAGAGAAGAGCGTCTCTGTGTGATGTTTTCCTCCCTCTGTGCTCTCCACACTCTGTTCTGTGGCACTCCTAGCCCACTTTATCTCTGATTTCTGCCCTAGGCCCACTGGCACTGACCACAGCTCCAATCGAAGCCTCTCTGGCATCCAGCAGAGCAGCAGCATCCATTTCCCAGTTTTTATATAACTCCTCTTTTGAAAATATATTCCTCGAATGAGATGGGCAATTTTTTGGCAATGGTTTGCTTTTTTAAACTTGTGGCTGTTTTTCCTTCTGAAGCACAGCAGAGGTGACCCAGCCAGACCTTGTCATTCATTGCACAGGATCATTCAGTCTTTAAATTTGGAAAAAACCTCTCAGATCCGTGTGTCAAACCTTTAACCCAGCAGTGCTAAGCCCACCACTAAACCCTGTCCCGAAGTGCCACTTTCACTTGTTTTTTGAACACTTCCAGGGATGGTGACCCCACCACTGCCCTGGGCAGCCTGTTCCAGTGCCTGACCACCCTTTCAGGGAAGAAATTTTCCCTAACATCCAAACTAAACCTCCCCTGGCACAACCTGGGGACATTTCCTCTTGTCCTATGGCTTATTA
The DNA here is from genome assembly GCA_013397055.1 of Pachycephala philippinensis. Taxonomy (NCBI): domain Eukaryota; kingdom Metazoa; phylum Chordata; class Aves; order Passeriformes; genus Pachycephala; species Pachycephala philippinensis. Next base: position 90,031 of record VWZT01005961.1, on the reverse strand, counting down.
TGTGGGAGAACAGACCTACTCCCACTTCATTACCACCTCCTCTTATCTCCCTGCTCTCTATTCACATATTTAATCTGCGTGGATGTGTCACTCAAGGAGATCTCCCTGCTCGAATCTCCGATTTCAGTCAACCCCGGGGAAAGCTCTCCTCTGCTCCTCATGGAGTTTGAACTGCAGATTGTTCCTCCATGGCTTCAGAGACCCATCCCTGAGACCCTTCCCTGGTTTGGCTGGGGGAGCATCAGTCAGGTGTGGCTGAACCCTCAGATCCACTGACAACAAGCTGATTTTGCACGGATCTTCCCTGAAACAGCAGCAGTGTTTAACTCAGGGCCTTGCTTTCATCTCCCTGCAGCACCACATTTCAGTTCACAGAAGGCAGCAACAAAACCCTTGCAGGAAAGGGCTTTCCCTGGGGAAACTGAATTAAGAAATGATGCTTGGAAAGCCCCTCCAAGCCCACCGAGCTGAAGCAGCTGAGCTTGAGACAGGAGGGTTTAATTCTTTCCAGGGGGCTTTGGGCATGACTAAAGCATTTTTTTTCCCCAGATTTTCTGTAAGCAGCACTTTGGCCAGGCTGGGGGAGCTGAAGGATGAGCGAAGCCACCTTGCAAGGCTCTGATGGAGACAGACATCACCTGGAGCAGGTAACAGCAAGGAAAACCTGACCTCAGCCTGCCCGGTGGGAGATGTCCCTGCCTGTCCTGGGGTGACTTTGTGATGTTGTATCCCCTGTCGCCTGCTCTGTGCCAGACATGAATCCTGTGCCTTTCTGTGTCTCTAACCTGTTTCTCGGGAGAGGGTGGGGAGAAGCCAGGTGAATTTTTCAGAGTGTTTTGTGCTCAAGAACACACACTCCCCTGCGTTCCTGCTGCTACAGAGCCGAGGAAAAGCACTTTCCTGCTTTTTTGCTCAGCTCTCAGCTCTCTGCAGCATTCTGGGGGTTGTATTCTCTTGCTTTTTAGCTAGCTTCTTGTTTGTTAGCTAAAGCAAGGAGTTTCCTGGGATTTTGGCTTTTTCTTCTTCTCTTCTGGACTGTTCAGCAACACCAGAAGATCACCAGGAGGCCTCATACTGTGGCCTGGAGGGGCCCACGCTGAGCCCCAGCTCCGGAGAGGGCAGAGCCACATCAACAAAGGACTCTGAAATCTACCCAGGTTTCTTCTCCACAGCGAGAGGTTTTATTATTTAACACTATTCATTCTCTTTTCCGTGCCTGTGTGCACTTTGCTTGTTAAATAAATAGGATTTTTTTCACTTTCCTCTGAGGAATTTCTTTCCGAACCTGGTGGGGGAGGCGCTGCTGCAATCTGCCTTCTAACAGAGGGACGTTCATTTTGGACGTTTGCATCCAAATTTGTCTCAAACCAGGACACTGCCCGTGGCAGGGGGTTGGAACTGGATGGTCTTTAAGGTCCCTTCCAGCCCAAACCATTCTGATGCCTTAGGTTTTAGCTTTTATATTTTCAGATTCTGCATTCCCAGTGTGTAACTCTGCAGTGTCCTGGAGCCTGTGAGCTGCTGCTCTCTCATGCTGAGACAGACAGAACAAAGCCTCTCCAGGCTGCTCTCCAAGGACACCCAGCCCGGCCTAGGCCCAAAATGTGTAACCCAGCATCTTGAGAAGGGGGGCAAGCTGAGGGCAAATTCCATCATTAGCTAAAGTTAATTGGTGAAATTGGGTTGAGATGCAAATGGCCCAAAGCTATAAAAGTGTGAAGAACTCGTGACTCGGGGTCCATCTTGGGTGCAGCCTTTGGCCTGCCCAGGGTGTGCCTCTGAAGGCCTTTCAAATAAATATCCACCTTTATTCCCTTACTCCTGTCTAGTCTCTGTTTCTAGGTTGGCCTCTTTGGGCATCAATTCCATGATTCTATAAATGACTTTTTGGCCATTTCCACCTTGGGCTAACCTGAGAGAGGCTTCTCCCACCACCACTTTTCCCAGCAAACAGGCACCTGGTGTTATTTTCCCCACTCCTGCGTGTTTCCCAGCCCAGACAGCTGAGGTTTGATGAAATGCTTTGAAGCTGCTGCCTCGGCTGCAGATCTGAGGGCAGCTCCAGCACCTGACAGCTTGAGCTTCCCATCCTCCCTCCTCCCTCAGCCCGACACAGTCATTCTTCCCTCCCACCCTGCACTGTGCAATTTTAAACAGAGCAGCAAGATAAGCTCTGAACAGACATTTAGGAAAACAGGGCTGTGCCTTCACACAATTTACAGACCTGGACTGGGAACATTTAGAATTCAGCCTCTCTGTCCCCTTCCCTTCCTTGAATAGTGGTTTAGGCTACCTGCAAGCTAAAATTGAGTGTTCAGAGGCCACACAGAGCTCACTGGTACTGTAGCAGCCTTAGTTTTCCCATCTCTGTGTTTCTTTCATTACAGCAGTGCAGTTTTTTACAACAGCCTCAAGGCTGTTAGTTGATAAAAGCAGTAAAACTGTAGTTGCTGCTCATTTAGGGAAAAAATAAAAGGAAATAAAATAATAATCACAGAATTGTTCTGAACTTTGAAGATGCTGTTGAAAAAATGACTTTTTTTTTCATTGTTCCAGAGCTGCCATAGAGCAGGAGAGGGAAGCAGAAAGTCCGTAGGAATCCACAATGTTGAGGTTTGTTTTGATAAAATACTGGAATTTTAAAAAGCAACTCAGAGCACCTACACCCATCTCTAATTGCTGTCATTCTCAGCAGGGCCATGGCAGGTGGGAGCTCTTAGATTCCCAGAATGGCTTGGGTTGGAAGGGACATTAAAACTCACCCAGTGCCACCCCTGCCATGGGCAGGGACACCTTCCACTATCCCAGGGTGCTCCAACCTGGCCTTGGACCCTTCCAGGGATCCAGGGGCAGCCACAGCTTCTCTGGGCACCCTGTGCTAGGGCCTCACCACCCTCACAGGGAACAATTTATTCCTAATATCTAATCCAAATCTTCTCTCTTTCAGCGTGAAGCCATTCCCTGTGTCCTGTCCCTCCATCCCTTGTCCCCAGTCCCTCTGCAGCTCTCCTGGAGCCCCTTTAGCCCCTGCAAGAGGCTCTGAGGTCTCCCTGGAGACTTCTCTAGGTGGACATTCCCAGCTCTCCCAGCCTGGCTCCAGAGCAGAGGGGCTCCAGCCTCTGGAACATCTCCGTGGCCTCCTCTGGAATCACTCCAACAGCTCCATACCCCATCCTTGGTGCATTGGGAGCCCCAGAGCTGCTCCCAGCACTGCAGGAGGGGTCTCACGAGGGCAGAGCAGAGGGGGAATCACCTCCCTCGACCTGCTGGTGCCAGTTCTTGTGGTGCAGCCCAGGACGTGCTCGCCTTGCTGGAGGATGAGCTGCTGCTCTCTTTATTTGCAGAGGTTCTTAATGATGCAATTTCTGCTTCACTGATAATCACACACGAGTTCTCAGGAGGTACCTGCTCTAAAGCTCAAAAGGATATTAGGGAAAAGAACCCACCATTATCACTAATTAGTGGCTTTGCTTCAACATTTCTGACTGTCTCTAGGATGGAGCTGATACCTATTTTGGTGGTGAGATCCCTAAAAATGGGTGACAGCACACAAACCCAGTGCCTGTGAGATCCAGCCTGTCAGCAAGCACATCAAATTCATTATTTTAAAAGACATCACAACAAAGTGTCACAGCTGACAACCTGGTTATGAAAAAGTTAAAAGAAGAACTTGATTTTTTCTGTAAAGCTGAAATTTAGAAAATCTGAAGCAGCCAGAAAATCTGGTTCCCATCGCTGCCTGTAGCTGAGTCATCGCAGGCAGATAAAAAACATTTATCCCCCAGCTCCCAGAGATTTTCAGGAGAACCTGAGTGATGTGGAATCAAACGAGATGAGGCCACAACCTTTAAAGGGTATAAAGGCAAATACATTATTCGTGGAATGGTTTTACCCCTTGGACAATGAGGTATAGATAATTTCCTTCCCTTTCACAGGAACGAAGGTGAGAAGTGCCTGTGCCCCAACAGCATCCAAGGAACTGAAAGAACTCCAGGAAGAACTGGATCTTGGAGAGGTCAGACCCACATTTAACATCAAGTGATTAACTGGAGCCTGACCTTTTCCCTGGCACACTGTAAAGGTTGGGAGGTGCTTGTCAAGGAATTCCTCTCCTTTTAATTTAAATTTTTCATATTGGCTGGGTTACAGTCATCAAGCTACACCTTCATCCTGCATCCCATGGGGAACATGGATTTGCAGATAATCTGATTTTTGCAGCTGAGAATGTCTTTGTTTGCTAACAGAGATGCAGGAGTTATTTGCAGCAGCTTCCCCTCAGCTCCAACACCCCCAGGGCCCTGTGTGGCTGGAGCTGCCTGTGATGGACAAAGCTGTCTCCTAGGAAAGCCAGGAACTGGGATCCCAGATGGGATTTAACTCTTAGGGCAGTCTTGCCCTTATGAATTAAAAGAGGCCAAAGAGTGGGGACCATCCAGGCCAGAATGAAATGTCCAAGGTTGGATGGCTCCTCCTCAGCTGCTGGGGCTGCGGAGCACTCCTGCTTTGCCATGGTCATGCCAGGAGATGGAGGATGACACATGGGAATCACAGAATCAAAGAACAGCTCAGGCTGAAAGAGATCTCAAAGATCATCTGGTCCAGCCTGTCACAGAAAGGGAGCGTGGATGAGGTTTTCTGTCACTGTCCAGTCACACCTTGAAATCCTCCACCCAGGGGGACTCCACCACGTTCCTGGGGAAGCTGTTTCCATGATTCTCACTGTAAAAATTCCTTGTGTCAAGATAAAACCTTTTCTGGGGCAACTTGTAGCCGTTGCCTGTTGTCTTCTGCATGGCTGTGTGGGAAGGGAGAGCCTCCATCCTCTTTGCAGCAGCTTTTCAGCACTGGGGTGCTGTGATGAGGGGTCCCCTGAGGCTTCTCACCTCCAGGCAGCAGGGACATAACTTCTCCTGGCTTTCCTCAGAGGGCAGGCACTTCCAGGTGGGAAGGAGCCTGCCAGGAGAGCAGAAAGCCAAGGAGATGGGCTGCAAGGGGGGCTGATGGCTTGGAAAACCCTTCCTTCTCCCAAAAAACCCACGAGGGTGTTGGGAATGTGAAAGCAGATTCTGCAGTCCCTAACAGGGAGAGGCAGCCCTGCAGGTGTGGGGTCCATCCCCTGGAAAGGTCCAGCCCTTTTGGTCCAGCCTGGACCCCTCCCTGTCCCCCGGCTGCCCTGTCCCTCGCCCCCGCACGCTGGACATGGGCAGGGAGCGGAACTGGCACAGGGAATGTGCCTTGTCACACACCTGCCAGCTTGGCACCACTTTTATTCCTTCTTTTTTTCCCTCCCCCTCCTGGAGATTCAACATTTGTCCATAGTTCTCCTCGTGTACTTCAGCCAAATCCCGATTTAAAATGATGCTGATTAAAAAAAAACCCAAAAGCTTTGTTGCTCACCTTTTTGAGGAAGAAAAGGTTTAGCACACTAGGGGAGGTGTAAGGACATAATTTAGAACTCAACTATTTGAGGAATGCTGATTTCCCTCTTTAATCTTCCTGTGCTGATCATATATTTCTGCATTTTCATGGAAGAAAAAATAATTGGTGACTACAATTATCATGAATACTTACCCTGGATTCAGGTGTGGAACCACCAGCTCCTTTCTCAAAGGAAACTCAGCATTCATTGGGCAAACGAAGAAATTGCTCGTGAAATACCAGAAGAGATTTTTACCTGGAGGAAGGCATTATCCGTGGGCCTGTGGAGCACCATCCTGGCAGGGCTCTCAGACACTCAAAGCTGTGGTGATGCTTTCACTTGAGATAATGGCTTTTAAATTTCCTCTACGGCGCCTTTAAAAGGCAGCGCTGCACGGCTGCACCATCTCGTGGTGTGACCGGGCTCTGCATGGACCAAGCCCTTAAAACCCTCTCTTTTTTCCCAAGACTTCCATCACAGATCCATCAAATCCAAATGCTCCCACTGCCAGACCACGCCACGGCTTGGCCCACCACAGTCCAGAGCCACGAAAGCCCTCCAACCTTCCCCCTCCTCCTCCTTTTTGGGATGCAACACTCCAACTGTTTTCCAAGCATCATCATCCAAAGTATTTGCCTGACCCCTCTGGTTGTTTTTCCAAGATCCATCCAGTAGATCGGGGATCGGGCCAGTGGGTGATCACTCATCTGAACCTGCTCTGAGTTACTCAGATGTGTTATGGGGGATTCCAGCGACACCAAGGCTCCAGTCACTGTTTAGAGGAGAAGAATGAGAAGGAGAGTTAAGGGTCCCAGAGCTCCAGCCCCGCGATGCAGAGCCAAGGGCAGGACCTGTACCTGCCCAGCCTCAGCCCGACTCCTGCACAGCACCTGGTCCCTCTCAGCTGTGGCTGTTTCCCAACAAAAATCATTCTGTAGTTCTGTGATTAAATGGGTTCAGGTCTCGACAAAAATCTTCCCCTCTTCTTCAAGATGTATTTTCTTTTAAACAAAAATAATGGTCCATTTCAGGTGCACAAAAAACCTCACAGATAAATTTTAGACAGATCACTGGTTCTCAGTCTCTGAGGGTACAGCAGGTATTAACCAGGGGATTAGGTAGAGATTAGAAAAAAAAATCCTAAAAGTATTTATAAAATGATTTTCCTATTAAAAACACACATGAAAATGCCAGACTTCCATCTTTCTGTGGTTTGTTTTCCAGCAAATTCTTAACTTGCAACCACCTTCTGCAGCCTCCATGCAGACCTAACTGAGATGTGCCAGGTGAGGAACTGCTTCACGTGGGCACCTGGAACCAACCCAGCTCCACCAAAGGCAGCTCCTCCAGCTTCTCCTTTCCCTCAGGGGATAAATGTTTGGCTGCAGACCGACTGACCCCAGACCTGTGCCAGGTCAGCTGCTCAACATCAGCACTCACAACAGGCACTGTCACAAGTTACAGAGAGGTGACACCACAGCCTGGGAGAGAGGCAGCGATCCTGATCCACTCTCAGCCCCATTTATCCCTAAAAACCCGGCACAGGCAGGTGAGGAACCAAACAACTGCTTCAGGGGTGCTGTGGATGTCATACGAGGGGTGCTGCCTGCAGGGACTGAAAGGGGTTTGTGCAGAAACCCCACCAGCCACCCTCACGTTTCCTCCTGCCCCCTTTTCCCCTGCCACAATCCAGGATCTTGCTCCTTTTCCCAGCTCCATCTTACAGGCTTCAGTGGCTTTGGAAAGCAGCCAGATGGATTTCTCCAAACCTCAGCAGGTTAACCAAAAAAACAGGAGCTGAACCTCTCTGCCAAATGTGCTGCCAGAGGAAGAAGGCCTTGGTGCTCAGCAGTCAGGGCTTTCATCTTTATCAAAGCCCAGCAGCTCCAAAGAGTTGTGAGAAGAATGGAATGGGAACTTTCTGGCCTGATTCTCTCAAGTCTTTGCTTCCCCCTCCCGATGTTCCCCCGATGGAGAACGGCATGTGGACAGAGAAAGGGGGATTTCTGGGAACAGACCTAAACTATTTGCATTATCAGACATGAAGAGAATGAAAAAAATAACACAGATAGTTTATTGTCAAACTGAATCAAAGCATGAGAAAAAAAAAATCACAAGGTTACACTGTAGAGAAATTTGGTTTTCATCACAAAAGCTCATTAAAATCAAAGAAAACAACCCATTGTCAAGCCAGCAACTCCCCCAACAACCTCTCAAGCTTTCGAGTGCAACATTTATTGAAAGGCTGGGAATTCAGAGGTGGTGACATCACGTTTGTAGGGACAAAAGGATCACCCCTCATTATCTGGAGGGACAGAGCTCCTCCGGGGGGGTGGCACATCTCTGGCTGAGCGGTGACTCCTCTGTTCGCCTTTGAGCAGCAGCAGCAGCCTTGTCCTTGCTGGAGTCCAGCCCGAGGGGATGAGGCTAATGGGTGCCAGCTGTGCTCTGCTCCTGTGTCCAGCTTTTCCTGCCATTTCCATCCCATCAGGTGCGTCCACGTCATTAAATCAAAATTTAATGCAAAACTGAGTGACGCCTGTTTGGGGAGGGCAGTGGGAGGCACCATGGGGGGGACATGGACACAGCCACCACCTCCCAAACTCAGTTTGATCTGATTTTAGCCACGACCAAACCCCACCTTTTGATACTGGGGTGCACTGCAGAGGCAAACCTGCCTTATGGAGCCACACTGACCCCTGTGTGCCCCATGCCTCGGAAATGCCCCTTGAACCACGGACACCCCACTCCCAGCACAGCTCCTTCCCAACAAAACACCTGGAAGCTTTCCAGGGCTGAGCCTGCCAACCTGTCCAAAGCAATGGGTTACCCACAGCTCATTTCTCCTCCAGCAGCTCCAGCAGAACCAGAGGAGCCCAATGGGTTACCCACAGCTCATTTCTCCTCCAGCAGAACCAGAGGAGCCCAGCAGAACTTTGCCCAGGCTCCTGCCAGTGGCTGGGCTGCTGGGGAGTCTGGATGGTGAAGGTTGCTCGCCAGGAAACTGCTGGAGGCTGCATCCCACCTGGAACAGCCCTATCCCATCCTTCAGGGGATTTCAGAGCAGCTGGCTTTCCTTCCGAGGCAAAAGACAACGAAAAGGGGGGGAAAAAACCCATTGGAAAGCCTATAGGTGTACAGACTGTTGTGTATTCAGTTCTGCAGACACTTGGTTTCTGTCGGGCCAGAACAACAGGATCTTTCTCACCACTATAAATGAGCTGTTTTATGAATTTTGAAACACTTGTTTTACCAAGTGGGGAAAAAAAAAAAAAGAAAAAAGAAAGGCATCTTTATCCTAAGTAGCAGCTAAGGAGATCGGTAAAATTAAAAGCAAAAACAAAACCAAACCTAAAAAAAAAGGTTTAAAAAAATCAAGAACCTGACCCACCAGTACAAAGTAAAGGCAGTCCAGGTCATTCCAACTGATCATAGGACTAGCTAAAAAATATATTTAATTGCAAGTAATGTGCTGTCTTGAGCCAGCTGCTTATTCCAACAGGCCTGAGGTTTTCTGCTCATAAAGCATCAATAATATGTGCCTTTTCCTAGAAAGGAAGGCTCTGCCTAAGTCTTACTGTGTCAGATAAAAAGTCCCAAAATAGATTTTTCCAACCAAATAAAGTGTTTTATTCAGATATTCATGTGGATATGGCAGTGATGTTAAGAACAGCTATTCAAGTAGCTGAAGTAAGCCCTTCAAAAGAAGTCACACAGCTTTGAGACTTCAACAAATTATTGTATGATCTCATCCAAGAGATCTAAATAGCTGGAACATCTGCAAGAGTCGCCACCAATTTATTTAGCAGAGTTCATCAGCAGTTCATCAGCTCTGTTTGCACAAGCAGGTGCCAGGGCAGCCACTGAGGAGCCCTGCACATGACTGAGAACGAGGAGAGGGGGAGGAGGCTGGGACAGAGATGGGTGATTTTATCCTCTGACATGGGTGTGCATTAGCAGGAGGAAAGCCCCTGCTGAATTAGGGCAGTGCCTATTACTGAAGGAGAAGTGCAGAAATGCTTTTCCCAGAGAAGTATTACATGCACAAGTAACTATATTGTTAAATTTTTTTATTTGTGACAGTAAAGAAACCATTCAATACCTGATTGACAACACTCCTCTCTCCTGCAAACACTCATATGGTTATCTGTAGTGTTTCTCAAGTATTGCTGGATTGTTCATTGCATCAAAGTGTAAACAGCTCCATCATAAGGAAAAAAAAAAGGAAAAAAAGAAAGAAAGAAAACATTTCCATTGCTTACTCCTCTGTTAAGGAGTTCCCAATAGATCTTTAACAAGAAATAAGAGAGACTCAGCTGGGATTTTTACAACATCATGTGAAACAGAAAACTGACAGCTGGTTTTGCATAGTTAGCCCAGAGATTTTGAAGCGATTGCCCCACGCCAGTCTCACCTGCCCCTCCTCGCCCCACAAAGGCAAAAAACATCACAGCACCTTGGAATCAGAGGCACAAACTTGTTTTTGTTTTACAAATAGGGCTGTGCGGAACTGTGGTTTATTAGGTTAAAAACAATCTGTCCAACAGAGGGTTACGCCTTCGGAAGTCACAGAGCTACAGATTCTTTTTTCTTGATTTTTTTTTCTGTTTTTTTTTTTACACTGAAATTTCAAAAGCTGCAACATCAGCACACACCAGTGTCATTTAGATACTTTATTGTCCCCAACCAGTCTAATCAAAATCATGCTGTAAGAAAAGTGATTGCGTACACTGACAACCAAAAACGTCTCCAGGTGTTGAGTTTCTTCCACGTATAACTTCTGCTGTTTTAATAAAGATCAAAAGGGCGAAACAAAGAGACAAATTATTCTTCCAAAGCTACCTAAATGAACACAGCAATATTGTACATTTGCTACCATCTCCCCATCCCGAGCCTGCCACGCTTCCTGGTGGTGAACAAGGATTCAGCGCACAGCCCTAAGGTTACAAATGGCAATTCCATTGTTAACACTTCAGTTGGATTTCAAGGGTCTAAGGCATCCTGCCTTACAGCTTAATTTAAAAATACCTATACAGGCAAAAAACCGTTTTTTAACCCAACATAAAAAGGACAACAGAACTTCAGGCCAGGCAGCATCTCTTTAGAATGACCAACTGGGAAAAGATTTTTTTAATATTTCTATTAATATCCAGAAATAGAATTGAAACCCAGGGTTTATAACAGCCCTGGTGACCTGCATGCACTAACTGCACTTCAAAATATGCAAGGGATTTAGGAAACAAGTTTGGGGTTTTTTTTTCCTATTTGATTTTTTTTGTTTTTTAAATCTTCTGTTTAAAATACAATCAAATACCCGTATTGCAGATTTTACAAACATTCCACTCGTTCTCTGACTTTATGGACAGAACTCTATTGCTTTGTTAGAATCTAGAAACTCTAAATATATAGCGTATGTATATCCACGCAAACTCAACACTTGAAATTTCAAGTATGATGATAGTGTCAAAATAAACAACCGTGACAGTTTGATCCCTTTGGCCAAATCTGAATACCCAGGGGAGTCCAAACCTGATTGCAGAGCACTCTGAGTTTTACTTCCATACAAGTTGGGTGGGTTAAAAAAAATAGAATTGATCAGAACTTATAGAAAATACTCTTCAAACTAGCAGAGATCAAAGCTGTGCTAAGTTTTTTGTCTTTGTATTGTCACCAAATGTCATTTTAATGCTGTACTAAGTTACAGTAAGTTTTTTTTTTTTTAAATTTGAGGATTTTAAGAGCCAAAATAATACAGTACAAGTATGGTTGTACAGAACATCATCAGAACCGTCCCTCCAGAGGCTGGTGCAGAAGTTCAGTTGCCCATTCTATGTGGATTTGAAAACAATACAAGACACTTTAATAATATAATCAACATTCATTCACAGACTTAAGGCAACTGGTTCATGAAATCGCTGCTTCCAGAGATGCACAGGGGTGACATGGTTTGTCTCACGTCCAACAGGTCACAACTGTCACACGGCCCTGTCTCGTGGGTTATTTATTCATTGTCTGATTGTTTGGTCTAATGCTAACGAGAAAAAGTCTTTGAATTTCTTCAGCCATTCCTCTCATACCTGCACGACTAACTACAACCTGAATACTTCCCTGCAAACTGCACCTGGAGCCCAGGAGCCACAGGCACAGTTGTAAATACTGCTCAGAGAACAACTCTTTTTTTTTTTTTTTTTTGGCAGCTTACAGTTTCATTACTCTGGAGTCAAATACAAAATTAAACCATCTTAAACTGAAAGTAAATGTTAATGGACTAACCAGAATCCATACGTCTTTTTTTTTGTTTGTTTGTTTTCCTTTCTATTTTTAAACAAAGTAGGCTTTTTTTTTTCCTAATTTTTTAATTTTTAAACTCGACAGTTTGTCTTTTTGTTGTGGCACAGATTGATACAGTACTAAGGTGATGCCAGCTGGTTAAGAAACAAAAGGGTGATGCCGTACAGACTCACGGGTGTGACGGGACTGCCTCCAGCACCCCTGGGCCCAGCCACAGCTGGAGCACAGCTGGAGCACAGCTGCACTGCAGGGGGCTCAGTTTGAC